>KN716396.1:0-32131 GCA_000816705.1 Dictyocaulus viviparus
TTCTCTGTAATCGGATCCGAGAAGCTTAACATATCATCTGAACGAATTATAGTGCTTGGTGTTGTATATTTATCGCTAACCTAAAATTTTAATGTTATTTTCATACACAGATTAATACTAACTGTTTATTAAGCATAAGCTTATGAATAATTCATGTTGGAAAGATAATTCTTATGAATAATTCATGTTGAAAAGAAGCTGGTGAAATAATCTACTGCGAGGTTCAGTAAGGCCAGTGTGACAGCAGACTTAGATGAAGGACGTCGTAAAACATGACAGATAAATTGAGCTGTATCTGATTCTTTCTACTTCAGTTCAAGATTGAGAAACCAGATCAATAACGCCTACGGGCATCGATCGATGGATACATGAGATGCAGATCACATGCGTTGCGTTTGTTTATTCTTGAAAAACGAAATATAACAAAGTAAAACGTATTGCTTTGAAGCTTAATTGATCTAAAGGACTTACTATGTTGTACTGCAATAAAAGCCATAGGATGAATACGATACAAATGACGACAATCACCCAGAAAATAAACAATGCCATCGTATCCAACTGGTATTTAATAATCGTCCATTCATTTATAGTATAAAATGAACATTACTATTGATCATTAGCTGTTTATCATTGATAAGTTGCTATCTGATTTCTTATCAGCATCACTATCAGGCTGAGATCATTCTTAGAGATAGCTTAGCTGGGTGAGCTTAGGTGAAATTCAAATAAGACATACGTAGGTTATAAAGTGATAATTGGTAGAAAGATATGATGAAAACGACGAGAGAGCAAATTCGCAAGTAATTACGTTTGATAACCGAAATGAATCGATATGGATTGATGATGCTTCACGAATATAAATGGATATTGATTGATTATGCCTCACCAATATAAATAGATATTGATTGACTATGCGTCACGAATATAAGTAGAAGTCTCGGAGGCTAAGAAGACGGTTAAGAAGATTAACATTTTCTTTTGAATATTTTTCATATGTGTTAGTTGTTGCTCGCCCTCAGCTCTCAAATAAACACAATACAAATAAGTAATTTTATCTGTTAGAAATAAATAAGAATTTATCACGATCAATTACAATTGTGTTTTGTAATCACATTATTTGACCTACTCAATCAATTTTGTTAAAATTAGTAGTTATTATATTTATTAATAAACAGATAAAAATAAACAGTTGAAAGGTTCGATCAAAATTTGGAAAATCCTGAGTTGTTGATAAACAAAAAATGAGAGTAAATCAAGTTGGAAGCTGCGATCAATATTTGGAAGGTTGAAAATCGCTGATGAGCAAAAAATTAAGGTAGTACATCTTTTTTTTCGTCAAATGAAGCTTTTCGAGACGTCAGTGAGTTCCAAATTAGTTGACTATTGAGGGCTTGGAGGTAAACCGTTTCACTTCGTCCTCAATTCAGATTGTTTACATCACGTCGAGCAACGTGAAGTATTTTTGTTTGCTGCTTTTCCTTCTTTTTTTGCGTGTAGAAACATTTGAGGGAGAAGCATTTTGCATAAAAACCCATTTAATAACAAAAAATGTACTATTTTTTATAATATTCAATATGAAAACATCGTGACATTCTTGTTGAACGTCATTAAAATAAATTATCCGCAATCAATGACGTCACTGTGGTACAAGATGGTTCCTGAGGAAAATAACACTATCGATTCCTTGTCAAACTAGATTTCCATGCTGCAGTCCGATAAGCACAACAGCGTAGTATGTTGCTTTTTCGATTGGCCATCTCTTATATCGACTAGATCAGCTCGATAAATAAATATTCTAAAAATATGAAGCTAAAGCGCAATAGAGAAATTCCAAAGCATCCCCCAATTGGCTAAGTTAATCACGTGACTTAGAACCTCAGGCAATAACTCAATCATAAACCTCGATAGTAAACATAAAGTTTGGCATTAGAATGGCATAAGGCATGAGAAAAACAAAACAAAACTGCTCTCTTACGTGACTTCGATGAGTTCAGGTACTGCTAAATTCTCAAGGAGTACTGTATTTGCCACCGCACCAACTCAATTGTTTAATTCGAATTGAGTTTCAGTTCAATATATTACAAATCATACAAAAATAATCGCTGATTTTAACGCAAGCTTCTGAGGGAAACGGCTGTTTACCTTGAACGTATCGTAATCGTTTTTTCTTCCAGAAAATAGAAGCTTGTGTGGAAGAGTTTGTGTTCTTCAACAACGACAGATCAGATCAGCTACTTCTTTTGAAAGCTTTGAAAATACAGTAAACACATCAACAACCATCAGATCACTTATTTCTTTTAGTTGGATATAATGAGGTATTGTTAGTGTACCAACCTCAGTGAATGATTAAACTTTTCAAATGCTATTGAGGAAATCATTTGTCAGCTCTTAACCTTTTATCTGTCATATCATACCGTACTTCATATTTATCACATACACAACGTGAATTGAACAGGTATAAGCACAGGTGAAACATTTTAAAACACCTCATTGAGTTTGTGAGGCTACGTTTCGTAACTTTCAATGAAATCTTCGATATCCTTGAAAGAGGAGGTCAATATCAGAATGGTGAACGGAACGTCATTCTGAAAGAGAATTGAGAAAAGAACGATGTCGTTGTGATGTTTTATGAATGGAAAAGGATTATAAAGCTTTATCGTTGAAAACGCTGGAAGAAATTTGTAATTTGCGTAAAGCTTAAATCCATTTAGATTTAATCTGGTTATTTTTTAGAACAGAAAAAAAACGCTGGACAACAAAAATGTAATTTTACAATCAAATGCTTCAATTAAATTAAAACACTCTCACACGTTAGACATTAAAATTGATTTTAAAATACAAATTCTTCAAAGAAAGCTAAAAAAAAATTTAAGCAAAATATTGCTGGATTAGTCAGGGATTAACATATGGTCGATGAATTTTCAATATACTGTAAATTACCGTCGATTACTTATTGATTCACAATGATCAAACTATACGGCTGAAACACATGGAGATACGGTAGCTATTACAGTAATCAAGCTTCATCTTAACATTACGAAATGGATTTGTTAGTAGTAATTTTGTCAAGAGCTGTAAAATTTATAATCAAAGGTTTATCGTTTCTAAGATAGAAATTTTTTATGAGGGAATGAGGTATCAATTTATACGAACTAATTCTTCCAAAACGTATTTATATAGATGGAAAGAAAATCGAATTCCATTGCAACCAAGAATTAAGAATTTGTGAGATTGAAGCTTTAGATAGCGATGAGGTGCTCTATAACTCACTACCTGTAATGAATAAATTATTCAAATTACTTTTTCTAAGTTGTAATTTTCAAGTGTTAGGAAAAAAAACTCACATAGTTGAAAATTTAGCACGTTTATATAAAAGCTTTTACGAAAATTCAATGTGCTTTACAATAGAACATAACAAATTGATCGATAAAAAAATCGATAAACACATGTACTACCTTTTCTTTTCTTACAGATACATTCCGTCATAAAGATTTATTCAAATTTATTTTCAATTTTATTGTTTATTTTTTTAAATTAATAAATATTTTTATTATTTTTACTGCGGTAGTTTTGCAATCTATTTAAATTTTTAGCTTCTGCAATTTTTCCACGTCATCGCATTTTGAACTTTTTTCTCTATCGACAATGTCATTATTGTATAGAATTCTTGCGTCAAGCATTAGTGAGAAGAAAGATAATCCTAAAGAAGCTCTACGAGATATTTAGTAAAATGGAGAAGAGAAAAAGCACAAAAAGAATAACTCTTGAGTGAAATATACCTCACCATCATCACATATTCATCAACATACATCCCTTTAAATTTCACTATTAAGAATAAAGAAGAAACTATGAGTAAATAACTAGAATAGTCTGAATCGTATCTTATCTAACTGATCTGTTTTCACGAAAAACTTAGTAGTTAGATGATAACAAAGAGGAGGAGTTAGTGAGGAAGAATGATGACGATATAACTTAAGCTACACTGTAACTGAAGAAGTGCAAATTGGTCACCTACAATAGAGATGATTATAAACAATAGAAGCTGGAAACGTTCAGATACTTTTGGGGTGTTATAAGCTTCATATGTAAATGTCGTCCTCATTATGAATTGTTATTCTATTCCAGATTAAACTCTAAAGATAATTTGTAGAAAGAACACTTTTGAGGCAAAATTTTAACTGAAACACATAGATATACTTCTCTACGGTGCTGAGGAACTTTGATATTCTTTCATTTACAAACGACTTGAAGTCAAAATATGCCAGGTAATCATATAAATCATATTGTTCGCTTGCATATATTGATGAGGAAAAAAAGAATTGCCTCCTTGAGAATTCCCTCATCACGTTCGATTTAAAGGTTATTTATTCGATTTGAAGAAACGGCAAATTTAATGCGTGTGAGAATTTAAATTCGTCTAATCTTATCTGAAATGAGTTTGCTAACTAACCAACTTCTTTTTTTTTCACTTCAAAAAGAGTCCGCATAGCAAAAATGAGTTTTCTTCTGTTGATTCCTGAATAATTAACAAATAACATGGTTCGTTTTTTAAAGTTATACGGATCTCAGAAAACTTTTTCATGGTTTTCCATGGTATTCACTTGCTACAAATTGGTATTTGAGGTAGTATTGATGGATTGAGTTCATCACCTCATTTCATTGATAAGCAGTTCATTACCAATGAGAAGCGATTAGTTAAAATGGTTAATAATGACATACAATTGCAAAATAAATATGAATACTCTCTTTGAAAATGCAACATATTTCCATAAATATCCGAATTTTCACTGTATCACTCACCGCATCACTTGAAGGTGAGGGAAAATCCACGAGAGTTAACAAACGAAATCGAAACATCTTCGTATCTTTGTGAAATTTGAGCAGCTCCTCGAAGTTCTTTGAGCAGTTCTTGCTCACAAAACGGACAACATAACGTAAAATCTACCGTATTTATAGTTATCGAAAATTCAGAACGCGTTCGTTGGTTGAATGCAAGAATGTTTTCTGATTAAACGAGTTCATTAACGATCAAAACTCTTCGTAAACTCAAAATTCACTCAATTTTTTGTGGCCAAACAGCCATAGCTTGATTGTCATTGTTGTATGTTGTTTTTTATTTATTCTAACGTTTTCTGCTCTTCATTTAGTTAACATCATAAAGACACATCGAACGATCATTTGCTTTACCTAATCGATCAATAATTATCATGGCATAAAAAGTTTAGCATAAATTTTTTCATCAACATTAGACGCTTTGAGTGAAGCCTATTCTTAAATTTCAGTGAAAAAGTGATGAGTCAAAAATTTAAGCTTTTTTTGCCGTTCAAAAAACCGTTCTAAACAGAGCGTGATAATCAACTGTGATCACGTAGTTTCACGGTCTTCTTATTGGTTCTTGTCGCCACAGTGGTACGGTAGGTACGGTATGTGCGTTACGGTCGCTTTGTCGACGTTACTTGGTGAATTTTGATTTATTACGCTTCTACTTACTAACTTAATTTCATCACAAATCCACACTTTATTGAATCTGCAGGCTGTTATTCGAAAAATCCGTTCCAATTGCCTCCGTAACTCACATGAAAATGAGAGAAAACAGCACATTTTTTCAAATTGAATCACTTTTTTTCCGTATTGTTTTTGTTTTCACTGATTGCGTTATGTTCATCTACATTTGTCTATTCACGCACAGACATCAATATATTAACGGCTGATCACACTCATTGAGTGAAAAGACGAATTGGACTCAGATTTCATTCTTCTCGATCCATTTTGAAATCCTTTTTTTTGTAAAATATATAATTTTTCTATTTGTTTTTGTTGAAAATTTTCCATATACATGACGAAATTTACAATGATACGTTTTCAAGGTGAAAATGAAGTTAGAAAAAGCTTTTCCCTTTACGATATTTCAACAGTGCTACGAAAAATTTGCATACTGTTGATTCAAAGCTAAATTTAAAGTCGATAGAGTGCTTCCTTAAGTTCAAAACGCCCTCATTTTTCTCAAGAACAAAAAAAAAAAACGGTCAAGTATGATGATTTGTTGTCGTTTTTAATTAATTTTGAATATAATTTGTTATAATAGGCCAATAATAATAACTAAACAAAAAAACAATATTTTTGATAAACGATCTGCTTTCTTGAGTGAATCCCTCAAATTCCTCCCGATACTCTGACGTTTTGAGGTTTATTTATCTGATTGATGTTCTGGAGAAACAACAAATCCTAGCTGATTAGTAATTCATCTAATTTAATTCATGGAAAATATGAATGCTGTTGAGTTTATTTGATGAGGTTTTTTTTTTGGAAATATGCCAAATACGACTAATAAATGCAGACTATCAGCAGTTGATTATCATTGAGGCTCATTATAACCTCATTCAATAAATGAGGTTTCTATATAACACTATTCAAACAGTGATCATTTGCATCATATTCTTATTTGTTAAAATTACGAGAAAGAAAAAACCCAGAATCCTTAAACCTCTATTATGAGGAAAATTTTGAATAAAGAAGCTTATAGTTATTTTAATGACGATTTTGTTGGTTTTTTTCAAATGATAATTAACAAAAAAAAAACTACTTTATAACCGTTAAAATTTATTTTTTTCGGATTATTTTTTTAAATGCGAAAAGAAAATCATAGCCATTTGCATAAAATGAGGTACGACCGATTTCTTTCACTTACATTTCAACATGCGTTCATTTACTTCAACCTGATTCGTTTTGGAAATGAACCTCATTTGTATTTTTATGGTTATCGCCGTCCTCCTCTTCGATCATTTCAAAAACGAAAAGCTTTCATGTAACCAATAAATTTTCTCCTCAAAAATAACATTAACTGATTTCAATTAATTTTTACTTAGTGAAATCAGAATCGTTTCAGTGAAAAATTAACAATAAGTAAATTTTTCTCTATTTGTTTTCTGGAAAATAGAAATTAACATTTAAGGGATTTTTTTTCTCTCAGAACAATAATTCATCACTGTTATCGATTTTTTTGTTTTTGTAAAATAACATTACATTTTGTTTGACATTATTTCTTCTGTTCGATCGATTCCTATGTGATTCACTTGAGAGAGTTCGATCCGTTTCTACAGTACTTTTTTTCTCATCGCAGAATCCTTTAATAAGTTTTCCGTAACGATTTTAACAATCATTAGCGCAAAAAAATACAAGAGAAAATTACATTTATACTAAATTTTTAAGAAAACCGAAACTGTGATTGTCTAAATAAACAATAAACAAACATAAACAACTAGCCAAATTATTGTTTATCGATTTAACTAATTTAATTTTTTACTCTGTTTTTTTTTCGTAATGTCTGACTAATTTTTTCACTATATTTCGTTTATGATTAATTATTGATAAGCTTTATCAAGCGGCTTTTTTCCTAATGATAAAATACACGCTGCTTATCATTTAAAGTTTGTAAAAATGTAAAAATAAGAATTTTTCGTCTTTTTTAAATTTCGTATTCAAAAAAAAAAGCAAAAGCGCTAATTCCTTTCCTGACGGTCAACCGTTAACTGGAAAGTCGTTGTTTTTATTTTTCGTGAACTATTTAAAAGTGTCTAATTATAAATATGATTCGAAAAAATACTTTGTCATAAATAATATTTATAATTGAAATCGAACTAGTTTTATTATTAATGATTATATTTTATTAGACGTCAACTGGAAAGTCGTTGGCTAATTTTCAATCACCCTAAAGATTAACATTGGATTTTTACTATGTAGGATTTTTAATCGTTCATGTCGATGTTGTTTGATTCTTTTAATTTTTATCATAAATTTTCTAGAATTTTTAAAAACTCCATAGATATTTTTTATTTATTGACTCAACAATAGAGCGAAATATTTCCCAAGGGCATCTAAAATAAGATGGTGGAAGATTTTTATATTATATTTATCACTATTTTTCTTTATTTGAGGTTTTTGAGGTTGTTTTGAGGAAATTCATCTTGAGAAACTTGAACGTAGTCGATTTTCTTAAAGAAGAGAAAATAATTTCCACATTACAAATATTTTTGAGGAATCCTTTTTCTCTTTTGAAATTGTACATTGGTAATTTTATGAGGTAATTTTAGTCGATTTCATATTGTTATTTTAATCACCTCAAATTGAGGTAGATGTGAGGTGAACGGATTACGTTTAAAATGAATTCGTTTTAGCACGACATTATCTCTATTGAATAGCATTTTTTTTTTGTTTCTCTAGCAATTAGATCCTAGGAATTTTTTTTTCTTCTCGTGGTGCTCATTTTTTAGTTGAAATTTTCTATTGTTAATTTTAGAAAGGTTATTAGCTTTTCAATGAAACGTTTTCCTCAAACTCATTATAATATTGAGTTATCACCGAATATTCTACTAATTTAAATAGAGGGAAAAAAATTTGAGGTCGTATATTTTCTCTTCTATTGAAAAAATACTCTCTACTTCTATCAAAATAGGTGATTAATAAAATGATAATTCGTCAACCGAGAACTTTTTTTAATTATAATAATTTTTTATTTTAGAAATCAAAAAATTACAAATTTTGTTTTTTGTCAAAACGTTAGAATCTTTCATTTCAACATTAGCTTAATATGCATATCGATTTATTTCAGATCGTTTTTTTGAGGAGATCATCTACAGTAAGAAAGAAAAACTCGTCTCATCTTTCATTCATGATACTGTATTAATTGATGAGTACAGTACGAAAATTGATATCATAGTAGATCAAAACTGCCTCAACTAATCAATAATTTTACTAACCTAGAAAATGAGTGGGTAAAAAAGTGTTTTTAAATAATTAAAACGCTATATTCGCATATTATATAAAATCTTTTTATGCTTCACATAATTTTTCACTAAATTTTAAAATATTTCTCAGTATTTTTTTTTCTAACAAATTATGCAAAATAGAAAATAAACAAACAGAAAAATAAAAATAGAAAACGCCGGAGGTGATTATTTTTTGTGGCTTGTAAATACTGTAATTTAATTACGTTTATTGTTTAAAACGTTAATTTATTATGCCATGCAAAATAGAAACGATTTGAATTAATCTACTGCTTGATTTTTTTTTATCTTCGCTCTAAAAAAGAATTAGTGAAATCGTTGAAAATTATTGATTCAATCCGCTGAAGGAATTTGATCTATGAAAAATTTACATATCGTGTGTTATTATGGTGTTTATAAGCATTGAATAAACAAGAAATTAATTCATTACTGACGAGCCTGTATGAGCAAACGAGAAATTATAAGCTTTTGGTTGAAGCATTATTCTAGAACGAGGTTACAAACGAGGTTACAAACGAGGTTATTTTTCTTGTATTAATCGTTTGTTTGACGAAGGTAATTGAATCGATAAGCTTAACAAAACTAACAGAGTTGTGGTGAAAAATCGATTATCGATTTTTTGACCACACGACAACATCTGATAGCATTTGTACTCGAACTAATTTCAACTCGTAACTTGTGACGTGTAGCTTACAGTGTTTGGTTAGGATCAGACTATGAGGTAAAACTATCGACCTCAAGAACAAATGATGTTACGATTATTTCCGAGTTAAATCAACCTCTTCTTAGGATGCTTATTTCCCTTACAATTCCCTGCATTTCATAGATTTCTCTGCGGTAAAAAAAACACTCCTCATCAAATTGATCTCTGGCAGATAAACCCTTCAGGCAAGAAAACAACTAGGATAAACTAAATTCAATATGAAAGAAAACATTGGTAATCTGTTTTTTCTTTCACGATTACAATGTTATTTTGTTGTTTTGAACTATTTTTGACTCATTTTTCAGCGACTTCCTCAAAATTGGACTCAGTCAAATGAGAAAACTTTGCACTTCTCTCATATTTCGGAAAACCTTAGTAATCAATATGAAGCACTCATCCATTAGAACATTAATAAGTATTCATTTAAGCAGTAATACGGTAACTAGCGGAAGTAGTTTTTATCGAGTTAAATTGATCCTCATCTATAAACGAATGTTGAAGTTTGTTGATGTCTTAATTACACACACAAAAAAAAAACATTGATGGCGAGGAATGAAAATGAGTAAAAATGAGGAAATCAAAGAGTTATTACATTTTCTCTGTACTTCATCTATAAGCTTGAGTATCGTTGTAGAAAAAATTTTCAGTAACCCTCTGTTGTTTGAGTTTTGAGGCTTCTTCCGTTTTTTTCTAATCAGAATACACGCTAATTTCCGCTTTATCTTGCATAGCGATTTTGTACTCAGCCTTTTCCCGATTGTTTATCAAAATTCTACGTTGAAATCTATTAGTACTTTTAAGTAAGTGAGTAACCTCAAAACTCATAGAATAGAGGTTACTAACTCCTCACTGATAAATGTTGATCATTCTCTTAGAGCGTAGCGTGAAAACACGTTTAAAGCTGTTTTCTATGTTTGTTGACTTTCTAACTTATTGATGTTTATTACAATTAGATGCTGTTCGTTACCGTAACCCATATGTAAACAGATAAACATATCGATTATTGTGATTGCAATGTTTGAAAACGTTAGGCGAAAGTGAAAATAAGAGGTGAGTACGGTAAGACGAATATAAAACGAAAAGCTCAAAAATTCAATGCATCCTATTGATTTGAATTTCTAATAAATGACGTAATAGAGGCGGAAAAAAAAATGGAACGAATGGTTTGCTGTCGAAATCTTAATGTTCGTTAGTTTCCTCTTTGAGGATTTATAAAGATGAAAATTGTCTAAAAGCTTAACTCGCAGCTTTGTGAGTCAACAATTCTTTCAATTACGAGGCAAATTGAATAATTACTTTTTTTCAACGACTATAAACTATTTTAGGCTAATACAAGTCTAGAAATCAGTTTTGAGATAGACCTCAAATTGAGGTCGCATCAATATAACTAAATTTTTTCAAAGTAAATGTAATACCGGCTGTGTTTTTTTCGTTGAAAGAAAGCATTTCAAGAAAAAAAATATTTTAACGTTGTTGTTTTGTTTGTTTTTTTAATGTTTATTTGTTTTTCGTGAAGTTTATGACCTCGAGGTGCTGATAGTTGAGGTAATTTTTTAAATTCTTCTCTCCCTTAACATTTTATGATATCTTTACTTCTTATGTTACAATTTTATACTTGATAGTAATCAATAATGTAATAAATACGTCAACATCAAATAAAATTACTGCACCTAACTCATTAATTTTAATTGCCCTCTACCTTATCACTCCCTTCATATTTTTCCTCCTTCACTCCTTGTTCTAGTGAAACATCACTGTAATTTCTATTGATTTGGTCATGTGATTGGAAAAAAATCAATAATAATCTATTACCTAGAAAAATACCTATTTAGGAAAAAGATTAATCAATAATTATTATACAAGAAGTCTGATAAGAACTAATATGATATCTAATACCATCGACGTACCTCATTTGCCGTTATTAAACATATCCTCCTATCATCATCCATACTTTTGACTCAGCTTAATCCCTCAATTTGTTCCTTATCCCCAATGAAAATCTCAAAAATTATCGATTTGTTTAAGCCTTCTCATTTAACTCAAACTTGCGTTTCCTCTTTTTTTTTTAATATGTTGAGTACTTAAGCATTTAAGTACTTTTAAAGAGTACATTTGTCTTCTTTAAGCGTTTTCTTTTTTCTGAAATTTTTATTAGATTTCGCTTGCAGCTTTACAATGACTCAAGCTGCCTCTATATCTCTTCTTGGCTTTGGATATTATTTTTCATTATCGCTTATCAGTTTACCTCACTATGACCTCTTTGATGAGTTTCGATTAGTTTTACTTTCTGACATGTCCTGTATAGATCTAATCCTATATATTTGAGGATAGTTGTTTTTTATTGTCCTCGTTTTTGAAATCCGATAAACTAAACGGATTCAATGACTGGTGAAATGAATGATTCTGTAGACTGTGGACTTCAACCACACGATTATTTAGAGGTTAGTATATTTACCTCAATTGATTATGTTTATTGTTTGTTTTTTTCCTCATTGAGAAATTATACAAAAGTAAATTTCAATAAATATAAGCTCTTACTATTTACAAATGAAAATTGTGAATCGTTTTAAATGAATTCTCGAAAAAAAAAGTTCCATACCATCTATATTTTATTAAATTACAGTAATTTGTAGGCTTAATATTAAATTACTTCAATTTTAATCAAAATTGAGGTTTCGTGCTTATTTTTTGCATAATTAAATGAGTTTGTAAATAAGAAGTGAATAGATAAGAAATAATAAATAAAAATAAGTTACCCTCAAAGAAAAATAAGTCTTATAACTATTTTTCATGAGTTAATTGGATAATCAATTTATGGTCATGTTTATTTGTTTATTTGTTTACTTGTTTATTTTTTCTAGGTGAAATTCTTCTTAATCAGCATCGTTGGCAGTCTGATCGGATTTTTTGGTATATTCGGTAATGCTTCAACTGCTTTGATATTGACGAGGTGACAACGATATTACTCTCAAATGAAATTCATCAAAGAAAAACTTTGAGTTATTTGAGGAAAGTATTGTTTTTTTTTCCTAATCCTCATTTTTTTTTGTTTCTAGGCCAACGATGAGGAGTCCAAATAATTTATTCCTAACTGCTTTAGCTGTATTCGATTCGTGTCTTTTAATTACAGCGTTTTTTATTTATGCTATGGAATATATAATTGAATATACACAAGCATTTGATCTATACGTCGCATGGCTTACTTATTTACGGTAAGCGGAAAGAAAAAAACTATTGAAAATATAACGCTTTAAAAATCTTTTGTTTATGTTTATCTGATAAACAACACAATAACAGAACACTGAAGTCATATCTCCTAAGCGATAAGAAAGCTTGTATATTAATTCATCCCAATGAAATACGCCACACATTCAGCTTCATCGTTATGATGCGGAGGCGATAGATGGCGAGGTTCTGTAGATTGACTTGAGGGTAAACACTCCCTGCCGAATCAGCGGCCATTATATTCACAGATTATTGTGATAGCTAATAGCTTACGCCCAGAGGCATGAGTAACACGGCAAGATTTTGTACGAACTGGAAAAATTTCACATAACACTAAAGCACGTACTGCTAACGCCCTATAGGCACCAAGTGCTCAGAAATTTTAATATTTACAAATATAGGATTAAGAAAAATCAATAGTGGTCAAATAGAAACTGTAATATATGTCTTACATGATCAAGCATTGAGTGATCGCAGAGAGAGGGCTTTGATAGCGAAGTTAGTAGCACACTATACCAGTGATCTATTGAACATGGGTTCAAGTTCTATTCAAAGCTCAGTGTTTTGTGGTTAATTCAGCCTGAAGAAAGAATCAACCTCACGATTGTGACATTCGATATATAATAGAAGAAAATATGTAAACAGCTGTGATTGATTAGTGAGTTCAATACATGAAGCATAACTATCGACAATGTATTGGAGGTAAAAGAGTTCCAGTTGTGATCTCACGAAATCGGGAGTTGATTTTTTCCTTGTCGCAAATCAATTAGTGATAATTGATATAATTTTTGCTAAATTATCCTCAAAATTTAATCTAGCACTGATTTGACACCAGCTGTCGAAATCGCATTCGTAATTACATCCACTTTATGCAGATCACTTACCTAATCAGTTATCTGAGCAATTTTTTTCTTGAGGTAAAAAGAAATTTCGTCACGAAACGAGTCTTCATCAGCAGTTTCTATTTATTATTCTATTAGGGTTTTATATTTCATTGATTACTTATTTGTTTACTTTATGATGACATTTGTTTATTTATGAAAAAAGTTTCAAATGCTCTGTTACGATTTGAATCGAGTTATTATGATCTACTTTTTGAATAAACATATCTTAGAGCTTGTCAATAAGAAATAAATTTTGTAATAGTCGTTGCTTAGAAAAATTCAAACCTCCAATCAAAGTTATTCATAAAACTCGCAGTCGCTAAGCGGATTCGAACCCGAACCTTGCCGAGTTCTGCTGACCTGTTGTGTTAGCCATTGTACTATCGAGATTCCTATCATTTTTGAACTACACAATGATCTAACTGATTTCGATGTGATAACGATTTATTGATTTTCTTTTTTTCTTCTTAGATTTGCTTTCGCTTTATCGCATATCTCTCAGACGGGTAGCGTCTACATTACCGTATCGGTGACGATCGAACGTTATCTAGCAGTATGTCAACCGAAACGAAATAAAAATATGTGCAACATAGGTCATTTCGATCAATCAATACTTTCATTTTCTAACTTTTATTGATTACCTAGCTATTTTTAGTGTAGCTTTCAAAATGAATAACAAGCAGAGTTAACCTTTAAATTACTATTTGTTTATTTATTTATTTATTTGTTTCATTATAGGAGGTGCTAAGTGGGCAATTCTTGGTGTTACTGTATTTGCCGTACTATTTAATGCTACGAAATTTTTCGAACTTGAAGTGAGTTGTTGTTGTTGTTGTTTATTTTTGAGTGATTTTAAGCACCTAGAAACTCGTTCGCTTTTCTTTCTCATCAGTTTCATTTCATAGAAATCTTTGCGTGTAGTGTTCTGATTAGTACTCGTTTTGTTTATTTACTAAACAGCTGATAAGAAAAAAAACCTCTAATCAGTTTTTGAGGTTTCTTTATTTTTCAGGTTATTCTGAATCCGTTATGTCCTGATGGAAACAATTGGCAAAGCTTCATTCTAACACCATCGATGATGGCTGCTAATCCACATTATCAACAGGTTGTAAATGTACTTTACCTCATATTCAAATGAGTTTGAGGTTAAAGCAAATAATAATTTGTCCACTAGTTTCCATCAATGTTTTGAAATGTTCTATTACTTAATAGGTAGTCAATAAATAAATTTATTTATCTTATTCTTTCAATAAACACCTCATTAATACCTCATTAAGCTCAAAATGTATACAAAATGTATACAAAAAATATACCGTAATCTTTCTCTTAACAGATTTACACCTTATGGCTGACAAATTTTGTAATGGTTTTTCTACCGTTCATAACGTTATTGGTTTTGAATGCTTATATTGCCTATACAATTCGTAGAAGCTTAAAAAAATTCGATCATCGTCAACAAAAGTGAGTTCGATTCGACATACCGTTAAGTAATGAACTAATTTTGATGAGTGCTTTATGAATTGTGATCTACCAAATAAACAACAATCGAAATCAATTCGAATGATAACTCACTTATTTACGATTGTTTATGGTTCTATTATATTGTAAATATAAACAAATACTATTCTAATACCAATTCATTGAACTCTAAAGATAGTCGAAGGTTTGGTTTAACAATAGTGAGGATTCAAACCGATACCGTATCACTACGACAACTCCTTCTTACCACTTCGTTAACATTTGTTTACACACTTGTTTACTTAAAATCAACAAAATTAAACTATTTACTGCCTCATATTACTTAGGTTCCTACAAATTAGACTAATGAAAGCTGATTCAAGAAAAAAATATCGTTACAGTTCATCTACATTAAAGCTAAAAAAATATCTTCTTTATTCAGAACTCTTTTTGTTGCTCTTTCTACTACGAACAGTTTTGCTCGAGGAATGGCAAGGTAAACTCATTTGCATATTTTTTCAAGTACTTTGTGAAAATTTACTCACCAAAAAGAAAAAAAGTCCTGAAAACCTTGATTCTCGTTATTCTGAGAGCATTATCCACAGAATTGGGCTCTCTTTATCGAGCCGTACCTTCTGTCAGGCTTAGACCTAGGCCAAGTGTTTGGTAAGTGCCATTCAATATTACTGAGGTCAAAAGCTTATCAACGACAAGCAACAAACAGATTGGACTTACAGCTGCAAATTGAGGGCTATCTGTCTCCATTTATGTGTAGCTACCGAGTCCACTGATTTCATTTTACTGCACTAAGAAATAGCAGATTTCGGATTTAAACTTCTTAACATTGCAGCTCTTCCTTCTTTACCTACAGAAAACCTATAGGAATAAGCTTACGGAATTTCCCTCGTTTTATTCCTCACGAGTCATTCGAGTCATCGTTAATCTAGCATTTTTTTTTCAAAAAAAATGATACTGTAATTGCCAACAAGGTACTTACAGTATAATCTATTAGCACTATTCTAATAATATACAGATTTTCTATGAATGTAGATCATAAGATCAGATGATCGATCGATAAGCTTGTATATATGCAAATTGACATTGTAAAAACTGTAAATATGAGTGTGCTACTTTTATTTTGTAGTTTTTTTGTTTATTTATGCATTATTTTAGCGTTTTTTTGCTAACATGAATTAAATTTATTACTTTTTTATTATTCATTGTATATAAAATTGTGCACTGGTGCTACAGAAGAGTTATTCTTCTTTCTCCCTCTCAAAACGAAATGAGGTCTAAATGAGTTCCGTGATCACTCAATGCTAAATCGATTTAGGTTACCGGATCGAAGCGAATTGAAAGAAAAAAGTAAAGAAGCTACGTTAGTATCAGTGATAATTGTATGCATTTTTCTTATATGTAATTTTTGGGGATTTGTTCTTACATTTCTCGAACGAATCATCGGTCAAGATATTTTGGTACGTCATTAGCGTGTTTTTTTTTTGCTATTGATTTTTTCATATGAATTTCGATCTACAGTAATCAATTTTATCAACAATAAAACTCATATGTAACATTATGATTGTACGACTGATACGCTGAAGAAAAATCTCATTGAAAAATTCTATATGAATAATTTAAACGATTCATTTCACATGGAAAACATAGCTATTGATTATTTTTCATTGTAACTTGGTTTAACGTTCTTACGGTGAACAAAATAAGTCTCTTATTGTTCATCTCGCATGAAAAACATAGCTATTGATTATTTTTCATTGTAACTAATGGTAACGCTCTTACGGTAAACAAAATGAAAAAAAAAAGTTGCTTTTGTTGTTGTTGTTGTTGTTGATTTGTTTGCTCTTCAGATAACCAAACATCATGCGTTTTACACCTTTTCCAGAGAAGCCATTAATTTTTTGGCAATCATTAATTCATCGATTAATTTTATAATTTATATAGTATTTGGAAAAGAATTCAGGTATGTTATTCTACAAAATAAAAAAAAATACAATTTAAATAAATTTAAAATATTATTGTTTTCTTTTTTTTTTCGAGTACCGAAAATATTATTCGACTATTTCATTCATCTGTCATTAAAATACTTCCCTTATAAATTTTATAATCCCTTATGAATTTTTTTTTGTTCAAAAATCAAACAGCTTTTCGAAACAGAAATCGATATCCCGATTTTTTTTTTGAGTGAGGTGCTTACCTCATCCATAAAACAGTTGTATTTGAATACAATTCACAATTATCTAATATTAGCAGTCCTCACAAAATGATTCATTTGAGGAGGATTTGAACTCGACACTTGACATCAATTCATAAAAGGCTTATATTATTCAAAGCAATGCTTCAATTGCTATTGTGTCGTAACGTGTATGATATGGATTGAAAAATTCTTTAAGTTATCTTTTCCACCAAATCAGTCATCAGTTCAATCCCTCAGAGAGCAAATCAATGTTTCCATGATTGATCTACAAGATTCTCTGGAATCTATAATTTTTCAACGAAGTTGTTTTAATGAATCGGTAACGTTGACGCAATGTAGAAAAGTTATAGGGAGTGATTGAAGATAAGCTAAGATAAGCTTTCGCGTTGATCAATCTCCTGTGGCGGAATGCGCCTAGGCATTCGTGTTCGACGTGACATCGTGGAGGTGGTTGAATGCGGGCCTGGTCTACATAGTGACTTGAACTGACCATTCTTCACCAAAATCACTGCTGTTTATCTTACCCAAATTGCTCTGGTCCCAATTTACCCGAGCCCAGAGGGATGGCGACGGGTAGAGGAGTCTGTAAGGAGGCCACTAACTGATTCGGGACTGCGTGTATGACACTGTGGCACCACGGACGACTACGTCTCCTGAAGACTATTGAAGCTGATTACGCTACACTGTATACAAAATAAAACTGTTAGAAAAACTAAATTTAGCTTTATCATACCTTTTTTTTTACTGTGAAGTCAGTTTGTAAAGAAATCTAAGGAGGGAAAATCATGAAAGTAAGAGGCGCTTTCTATTATAGACAGTTCTTTCTTGAATTCATTCGTAGTACACATCTGTTGGATTTCCATATGATCAATAATTTGAGGCTAACAACATGTGAGGAAACAAAGATTCACTGAAAAAAGAACAAAGATCATTTTTAGAAAATGTTTTTTTTTATTTACAGAAAGGAATTGTTTATTGTGTACGGTTGTGAAGGACGTGGTATCACTATGAATCTACCAGTAGCCAATAAGTTTAACATTTGGCGTATTCAATGGATTCAAGGAGGAAAAAAACCTCGAGGTTTATATAGCGACATATGCGGAGAAAGAAATATCAGTACTTCCACAGTAAGTCAAAAGAATAACAATTAAAACGTCAAAGTATATTTAAATTAGTCAAGTATGTGGAGGGTATTATGGATGTGATTGAATTTGAGCCTCGCTTACACAAAGACTCGAATTAAACACTCTTTACCAAGTCAGTGCTGTTCATCTTACCTAAGTTTGTCTAATACCAATCTACCGACACTGGAGATATGAGAGGCCTGGTGGGCCCTGAGAGTGGCCACTACCATGACTATTACTGTAGTACTTCTACCCTGAGCAGTACGCCACTAGTTTAGTTTACCAACTCATCTAAACATCCATGTAATACCAAGCCTGGATAATGTTTTTCGTTCTAAGTAAACAAAAAAAAAATCGATGAATCACTTTGTTATGTTTGGATTGTAAAAATTTGAGGTGACATCCACAAGAAGTCTAGAGTCATATGGATTGGATCGATTGAAGAAGACACGATTACTTGATGAAATGACATCAAACAGATTCGATAAACAAACAACAACAACAACAACAACAAGTTCATCTACTAGTAAAATCTTAAATAATGGACCAGGTATAAAATTTGACTCATAGAAGACGATCAGGTAGATCGAATTAGAAATGCTCTTGATATTTCAGATTTTATAACACTATCAGAATTAAAACCTCATTTAAACACATTTAATGTAAAAACGACTTCTATATTTTATCCAAGCAACGAACGATAAGAGTAACGAAAATATGTTAATTATGTCTGATGAGGAAACATTATGTTAATATTGATTGATTGATTTGATTGATTAATTGATTGATTGGTTGATTTCTATTAGTCATAACAGTTATCATGAAATTCTACGATATTTTATGAATTTGAAATCTTTCAGAATATTATTTATTGTTATTTTTGTATATACCAATCTGTTGTGCCTTAATTTGTTTTTATTTTTGTCATAAATTATCCTCATAACTCACATAAAAAAACGAAATGATGTTTTCTTTCAAATACGGTTACTATTTGGTTGTATATTGTATAAATATGTCATATTAACCAATATCGATCAATGAAGATCAAACCTAAATGATAAACAACTTGTTTTTGTTTATTGTTTATTGAAGAATAGAAAAAATAGAACAGTCTTAATCTGAATCGATAAGCAATTCTTCAAGCTTCACCAGTGTCTTCGATCTAGTCAAAGTATTTTTACCGTACAGAGCTTTTTCTACTCAAGTTAAGCACAAAGTGTTCGGAGTTACAGCAATGGATTGCTCTGGAATCGAACTTGAACGAATGTATTCAATTGTGCATCTAATTGTAAACCTCCTACCACTGCGCTACGTTGGCGCCTAAATGAGTCAATTAAATGTCAGAAGTGAAGGTTTTGATCTACTTTAGAATGAAAACAATTAAGTTTTCACATATACACTTTCTATGGATCAAATCCTCTAACAAAAGAAAATTTTCTATTTCTTAGACAATTGTTTTTGTTATTTTATCAGACTAAGTCGTACACTTGAACAAAGATGAAGCTATGATGATGAGTTATTTCCCTCAAAAGGCACCGAAACATTGAGGTTAATCAACGATTTTAACGACTAATTGCTTTGATTTTGTTTGCTTTCTTCTCAGCTTTTCACATTCATCTGGCGATTCATCTGGCGCATTCATAGTTAGTTGTTTTTCACTCAATTTTACACTCACTGAGGTATTTTGACTTCAGTTTTATGTTTTAAGATGATATCAGTAATCGCATAAATATCAAAAAAAAAAACGGAAAAATTCCACTCCTATGAATATTTATTAGTTTTTTTTTCGATTTTATTTAAATTAAAACAGATTCGTTACTTTATTACGTCGAATATATTATTATGCAAAATTAGTAGTGACGTCATCAGCTTAATCAGACGTCTTCCTAATCATTTCCAAGCGTTTTCCAATTGCTTGAAATACGTTTGTCCATGAAATTTTCTCTGGAATACGAAGAAAAAATTCAGCTTATTGCAAAAAACAAAAAACATCAACAAAAACATGCAAACAAAGCAAATCAAGCGATCGATTTTTTTTTTCTGAAAGAAAAATAGAGCTCAATTATTTTAACGTGCCTCAATATTGATCGAAACACCTTCTAAATTATGAAATACATTTGGAAAATGAACTGTGACGTCATCAGTCTTAAAATCTGAAATAAAATTCAACTATATGAAGCTGGTCATAACTGAAACGGAACATTTTCACAGATAAGTAAAAAAAAATATGGAAGAGCAAAGAATATATGAAATATGCAAATGTAATTAATTATACAGATTTATATGCGGGTAAAAGTAATGTTTTTTTAAGCAATAAATTATTATATGGATATGCTGTATGTTGTATTTATGAGTAGAATAATTACGTAATAAAATAATAGGAGCGCAATGGCGCAGTGGTGGAGGTGCCGCAGTGACACGTCGGGCCGAATCAGTTCGCGGCCGCCCCCCAGGCCTACCAAGCCCGCCATCTCTCCGGGGTCGGTAAACTGGTAACAGGAAAAGCTGGGTAAGATAAGTGACACTGACTTGATGAAGAGTGGTGAACTCAAGTCAATGTGTAGACTAAGTTCGCCCTCAACCACCTCGACGATATCACGTTGAACACAAATGCCGGAGGCGCATCCCGTCATGAGGGACTGGTCAACGGAAAAGCTTATTCTATTCTATGCAATCTATTAATGATAAAACAATAAACAAGGATTGAGTCTAACATACATTTCTTAAGCTTCTGTGCTGCTCGTCGATATAGACGCTTTTCACCGTTGATAATAATTATTGGTATAAGAGAAGTTGGTAGTGTTGATATAATATTAAATGTAAGATTACCAAATATATTAATACCATTTACATGAATTAAATGGTAAACAATAAATACTAATAAGCTTAGAAAAAATAATATTGAAAATACAATAAAAACACGATTAATGAATCGTGACGTTTTGACGATTTCTTGAACCTGAAATAGAATACCGTTTGTCAGGAATTCCCTCGTTTCCTCACTTTCATTTTATTGTATTCTTTATGTTTTCTATTGAAAAACGCTACGGATGATGTTCTGCTTTTACCTCAGTTGATTATCAAACGTCATAAATCGTTACGAAACCTCAATTTTCATGCAGGATCGTAGAATGAGTTCATGTCCATGAACGGTACGTGAAGCCAGTTATTCTGACAAATCATTGTGTAAAGGTGAAATTACCAGCGCTCAGTTAACTCCAAAGAGGCAAAATTTACGTTAAAAATGCTTACTGGTTCAAATCAATCACTTAAAGCTATACGTAACTTAAGATAAGATGTGATAAGCTTTTGTGTAGATCAATAAATAAAAGATGCACCCCACTTGTACCTCTTAAACTTGATAACATTGAGGTGAATGATTTTGATTTCGGTCTATGCAATGATTTGAGGTTTTCTATGACAATTTGAGGGAAGCAATTATCTTCATCAAATCATTGCTGTATACTGTTCCAGTTTTCTTGGGTTAATCTAACGATTCAGATGAGATGGTTAGTTTCATAGGTCTGGTCGAAGACACCACCCACCATACCCATAACGCTGCCCTACCTCCTTCTGGTGATACTCCGTAAAAATACGTAGTTTAAATGAGGTAAATTGATTACTAGTCACTGAAAGAAATTTTGTCAAAAAAAAACCTGATATGATTTGGTGATATGCATTAAACCACGACGTTTTTTCCAATATTTGAAATTCAGATGATGCACGATGCTGATGATCTCAAATGATCTATTCTTGATCAATAATGATCTATAGAAACTCAAAACATCAGCGAAAAGCTCTCAAAAAGGTTTTTCAGTGATTTATCGTTATTCTTGCAGAGATGCAAAATCTTTCTGAATGCATAATTCTATAGATCAAAAGAATACTTACAGTAATCGCTATAGTCGTACAAATCATACAAACACCAGAAATAATTCGTGCTCCAACTCTTACAGTATACACTAAATTAATAAAATAAAAAATCATTACTAATTATTGAAACCTCATGAATTACCTCGACGTTCATAAACGATTTTTCTCGTTAACGAATTATCGATTGAGGAAGGGAAAGTAAAAAACTAACCGATTTATCAGTAAACTTTGATAAAATAAGACTCGTTGCGAGTCTCAGATGGAAAACAAATATTGATTAAATGTAGAGCAAAATTTTTCCGAAAGAAACTTATATTCAATTGTATGTGATAAATAATTGGATGCACTTACTTTGAATTTTAAAAAGAAACCATATCAGCGAAAGAGAAAATATCCACTGAAATAGAAAAGAAATAAATATAAATAAAAATATGAGTATGTAAATATGAAACAAAAGAGGTAAAACAAAAGCGATCAATCGCCTATCCTCAATCTAAAAAATAGCTGAATAAAGCAAATTTTTCTATTCAACCGCTACAGAAGCAGAATTTGACCACTAGAGTACCTTGTCTTAAAACACTTCAATTTTCATATGAAGACTTCATAAGGGGTAAGCCCTCCATCAGGAGTTAGAACCTTACGAGTTTGATACGAGTTAGAACTTTTGTGATGAAATGAAGCTGGAACTGAGGTGTGTATGCTATCGAAAGTGTATGTGGTGAGAAGAAAGAATCAAATTTCCACATTGAGACCTCGCTCGGAATAAGACTACTTGAATTTGACACCTTCGTAATGAAATGAAGCTTCAAACTCATAATATCACTCTAAGGTATGAGTACTATCGGATGTGTTTGTGGTTAACGCAACGACAACGACAGAATGATACGCGTCAAATGCACAGCGTAAATGAGCTGCTTATATAATGAGAAACAATGATCAATAGGTTAAAAAGTAGCTGAGAAATGGAACTCGGAAAGGATACAGACGCTTTCTTGGTCAACCTCTTCAGAGATGGAAATACGAGTTTCTTGCAATCATGCAATAGTTCAATGTGCAGCTTTTAATGAATTCATTGCTTCTGAATGACTTACTATAGCCGGTATCACCATTAGCAAAGAAGACCATCATCATGGACAACAGTCACAAGAAAAAAGAATTAACAGAAGATTTCTAACGACGAATAGAATATGTCAAGATGGGCTATCGTGCAGTAAATTCCACGAAAGCGATTCTGAACAACAGCAGCAACAACAACAACAACAACTACGGTAATGGTGTTCGAGAAGTTATTAGTTTAATAGAAGGGGTATTGTTAGAAAAAAACTTCACAGTTCACAAGATTCCTCAAACTCACACTTGATCTACCTTTCTCCCTCATTAAGTAGCAAGTTTATCAATACCAATAATCCATGATAGCTTAAATTTTACTAATATTTTTGGGAAAAACAAATACACGTTGAAACGATATCGTACTCACCGTGACTATTATAGAGCAACCGATAGCCCTCAAATTTGATTCGTTCTCATAGATAGACGATCTTACCGTAGCCAATAAACGCTCCAATGCCATCAGTACCATATTAAGACATACTAGAACTAGATTGATCTCATGGAACCTCAATTTATAACGAAGCGTTTTTAAATTGACCTCTACATAAAAGAACATTAAGCATCTCTATGGTCAATCAAATAACTCATGCTTGTCTAACTCATTGCTTTCTTTGCATGTTTTTAATCTTGAATGAGATTATCTTAAGATAGATTCAATTATTCTTAACAATACTGATAATCTTATAAATGAGCTTATAAATCAAGGCTTGTAACTACGAGTTGTGGTTTTTCAAGGTTGTCAATAGCACACCACGTCGAACAACTGAGGCTTTTAAGCTCAAGCCTCAATTGAGACTCCAAGTTTTGTAACTGAATCAGTACTGTTGTATGTTAACATCACATCGAAATATCGTATCATAAATCATCACAATCACTATCAGTATTATTATTATTATTGTTTATACCAACATCTATGTTTACAAAATAAACTAACTTACCAACTAAAACGATTAACTGCCATAATTCTTCCATGATATTTGAATTAGAAATTGGCAAAAATGAGTTGATGGGAAACAAAAAGTACGTTATAACTGAAGTAAAAAAAAATGTTAAAACTTATGAAGCTTTTCTTAATGTGGCAGTTTTTCATCTCTAGTTTTATTTTTCAATACAAAATTGAAATTAAACTAAGCGAAGTTAAAAAATGAGGGTGCTGTGGCGCAATGGCGCAGTGGTGGAGGTGCCACAATGACTCGCAGGTCCGAATCACTTCGCGGCAGCAGCCCTCAGGAGCCAATCAAGTCCGCTATCATTCAAAGGTTGGTCACAGATAAATCTGAGTAAGATCAACAGCACTGATATGTCAAGAGTGATTAACTCAAGTCACTGTGCAAACGATGTTTGCATTTAATCATCTCCACGTTATCACGTTGAACACGAATGTGTAAGCGCATCCGACAATGAGATCATATCAACGCCAGAGCTCATCTTATCTTATCTTATCTTGTATTATACAAACAGTGTTGAAGTAACTAAAAAAACTTCAATGTAATGTGCTCTTGGCAGTATCATCATTGATTATCGGTTCATTCATAATCCTTCTTCATATTGAATAATATTTAGTACTGAATATTTGTTGTGCCTGTCTATATCAAACGCTTCCGAAATGACACTATAACGGCCTAAGCCGATTCATTCGAGCACTCGATGTTTCACGTTGGCATTCTTTCTAGGATAAGCCTAAGCGCCAATGTGATCGCTCTTCTTCGTGAAGATGCCATTCACCTCGATGTTGTTATGAAGAGTGCCGTTTGCCTTCTCAGACTTCTTTGGTACCAACACACTCTTATGAGGTGCTAGAAGCATAGAAGCACCTTTCTACATCAATGAGGGATTAAACCCAGATGTACTGAAATCAAAAGCACGTCTTACTGCGTTCCCTTTCACTCTAGCCTCCTACTATTGAAAAAATAACTATTGAAATAGCAAAAACGTTAAAATGTGAAAAGTACAAGATTTGTTAATAGAAAGCGAACTATCGTAATAGGATATAAGCATTCCCTGTACAAAGCGCCAAACTATCGTCGTCGTCATGATGATGATGATTGAGGTTATTGAATTCACATGATCTACGCATTGACTTGAGGTCAGCATTTCTTCAATGAGTTTCATTTATTCTCCATGATTATTATGACATTACGTGATAAGAAATATTATTGAATTATTATGAATTATTATGGAAAAAGTGTATACACACCAGCACCTTCTACCAGCTTGCTAGCAAACCATAACAATTGATAAGTTAGTGCAAATATTATTGCGGTTTTTATAATGTTATCATAAATGAATTGTTGCAATCAATTCTGCACCAAACAATATCACGACGGTAAATAGGAAATAATACAAAACCTTGTTTACAATTTGAATAATGAGTAAACATAAGAGCTTATAAAAATCACAAACGTTTTAGAATTGATCCTAAGCACAACGATATCGTTAAGCTGATAATAATCCAATGTAAATTTGTATGAAAAACAGCTGATTGTTGAAGTAGTAATAAAAATAAACCAGCAATTATTAGACTTATAATATGTAGAACGATATTAATATAATCATTGATTTTCCAATATATTATCTCTACGTCATCGGATAAATGAAGGAAATAGAACTCATTTTCGAGGACCATCTCCTTGAAAAAATCTATAACACATAGATTATATCTTTGTATTGTTGATTGTAGAAACGAAACTCAGTAGATTTTATGATGTTCAATAGAAACTCATATATGAAAACGAATCGAATGTCTTTCTATTGAATGAGGTTGATTATTTGAGTGAAGTTTGATTTTGAGGTAATTCGACAAAAGTAGAAGAGCATTTCTGAGACTACAAAAATTGAAAAAAGAAAGAACTCGGACATTTTGGCGTGTCGCCAAAAGGAGATTTACATAAGTGTTTATCGTTATACTCATTTGGTCTTTGATATCAATAATAAAATAATCAATTATATGTAAATTTGTGGTAGGAGGGAATTGTTCATCTAATTATACAAATGAGTAATAAGCTTATTATGCAAATTACACCATTAGTTTTCGACATTTCTTTAATAGTTATTTTCGAAATAAGTAATAATTTAAGTATTTTGCAGCGTAGAAAATTGAGTTATCGCAACTGCAATGAGTTAATTGAGCAATTATTAAAGCGTTTTACATAACGATACTTTGACAATATGAGGTATCGCCGGAGGACATTTACAATTTTGACGAAAACTACTACGATTATTCAAAATAGTAGCAGACGACTATCAGGCTGGTGCAAATGGTTCGCAATAAAATCCGATTGTTCTTAGTGGCTTAAAAGATCAGTATAGCTTTTCTTCAAAAGTCATATGACAAATCAACATGATTTGATTTTGAGGTCGTTGAGAGAATCAGGAAGATTCGTAAACAATGAATTTTCCGAGAACAAAACAAATTCAAGTATATATCTAGAAAAATTTCCTCTACAACCCTTGTGCGTTATGCGTCATTCCGACGACGAACCAATGAATGAAGTGAAAGTGAAACGATTACTGATTCAGTATGTCGCTCGTTATGATTTTGTGATGACCACTGTGCATCGCATGATGTAGTTGGCTATCAGATCATATTTATAATAAATCTTCTAAGATTCCTAAGATTTATAAGATCTTCTAAGTTTTCTAAGAATCTCATGGATCGATAAACGTTTGAAACGACAAGCGTATGTACTATCTGGAGGTTTAAAAAAAGTGATCAACACAAGAATTATATCGCAACGAAGCGGAGCACAACAAATGCGCTCCACAATAAAAATCAGAAGTCCATCTGAGGAACAAAACTCGGTCTCTTTCGTCTGGAATGCTATGCTTATTTTAATTCGACTGTATTATATTTTGTGGGATATTTGGTACCTCTACTGTGTAGTACTTGTTTACTCAGACGATGCTTTTTAAAAACACATAGATTCCTGAGGCGGTTTTTTGGTTTAACGGATAAAAAAACATCTCATGATAAGAATCTATGTGTATCTAGGTCGTGAGATCAGTATTATAAACGACATATCACCACAGTTGTGCAGAAGGAAACGTTCGACTTGAGGAACATACAGGGGAGTCGAAGACGTAGTGTAAAGAGAACAAAGAAAACAGACTTCAAGCGCACCACTATGAGGTGACGGTTCTTCTTACACTAACGTATGCTTTGAAAACTTGGACATTACGAAAGCAAGATGAACGATCATTAAGTGCAATACAAATCTCCATTAAACCGGTGACGGAAGGCGTCTTCTGTATCATACAAGTGAAAGAGTGCGTACGAAGTTCTGACCTACGTCAACGATTAAGTATCAGAGACGAAGCGTACACGTCAAGCTTCCAAAGATTATGTCGACAGGACGACATGTGATGCTCATCAATAATGGCGGATAGACATTAGCTGTAAGTGATTGAGTATCATTGAACATTACACGCACTGTGGCAAAGCAACCGAACACATAACGCAAAACAATCAATCAATACGTCTACACAAAGGCCCTAGAAAGGGCTTAACGAATCACCTTCAACTGTAGTTGTTCTTTATAGGTTCATCCCACCGCAAGCGATGCCACCGGTTGATACACAGAAAATTACTTGAACGTCGTTTTTTACCAGCTGATTATTAACAAAGATCATTTTGCACTTGGAAGTGATCGGATCACAACTAACAATGCAACCTAAAAGCTAAAAAAAAAGCTTGAAATATAAAAGAAGCCGATGGAGAACATGGCAACTGTACAATATTTAGTGGAATGTTTGATATCTCTGCCGTATAGTTCTCGTGTAACTCAAGTCACTCAGCTGATCATAATAAGCTTACATGCAAAGCTCTCATATACTACCTGCAAACATCCGTCAGTATGGAGAAGTGTGAAAAGGCTGTCTACTACGTTTGCATCGAACTGAGTTTTCTTCTTCCTAACTAATCTAGCTTTCATTTGAACGCATTGTTACCGATTCAAGATAATAATGTACTAGTTTTCCTCCTAGATTTTTGTCTGTGATAAAGATTATATGACCTCCGAAATTGAGTCAAAATGTGTTGAAAAGTACATCACGAGATTATGAAGCAGTTTTGTTTCTTCTTTTAGTAAATACCATTCATTTGTCAACGACTTAACAGAACCGTTGTTAACTGACTCAATAGGGAAAAATATCCGTTTCTAGGTAAATTTATACGGTAATAGAAAGCTTATATGTAGTAGAATTGACTGTGAGGCAAAAAATGTGGGATGAGTAGTACGTTCAAGCTCAGTAAAAACATGCCTCGTTTTCATTCTGCTGTAAAGCTTAATAATTCAATTATAAGAAGGTTAGTTAACAGGTTTACTACAAATTATTATCTATCTACAGTAGCTTGGATAAGACGTTCTCCGAATATCGAAATCTACTCCTCACATAGTACATTTGACTCAGTAAGTTTAATATAGAGTTGGTCAAATACATATTTAACATGATTGATGATTGAAAGATAACCAGTCGTTGTTCCTCATTGCTCTGATCACATTCGGCATAAGCAGTCCTCATCTGAAGGAGGAAATCGCAGACGTTCTAGTTAGAACTGAGTAAATCATAGCATAAAAACCTATGGAACTTTATAATTACAAGCTTCTACAGCTTCTTCTTCCTTTTGGTTACATTAATTGTTACATTAATACATTAATGCGTTACATTAATTATTTGTTTACCATCTACAACAGGTTACCTTGGCTGTATGTTATCGTACTGCTTAGCTGAGATAGTCAAAAAAATCAATAAGATCTACAATGTTAGCCTGAATCTGTAGATCACCAAACTAACGTCTGATGTGCTATCACTCATCCTATTCCGTTCGTTCTCTTTAATTCAATCACTCAACGCTTCAGTAACCTCATAGTAGTGATATGTTATTAACACTTAAGTCATTGTGTCATATCATCAACACCAAGAGTTACAAGCTTTGCGAATAACTCATTCATGTAAAATATGGTTGTGTTTATACAATTTTTTCATGAAATTCTTTCTTATAACTTTACAAAATATTTTTTGACACAAATCTTTATTATATACTACTAACATTTTATGAAATTTGCATAGAAAGCCCAGAGGAAACAAATTGTAACTCATATCAAGTTGAAACTCGTTTTTAACTATTTCCAGGCGTTTGCTAAGCTTTTGAAATATACGTGTCCATGATGTTTATTCTGAAAGAAAAATATAATACTTATTTAACAAGTGAAAAAATGGAAAAAAATGAAAAAATAAAAAAACGAAAACGTGAAAAATCTTCTCCTTCAATTTGAGAAGCTTCTCACCTCAATTTGTATAGGAACACCTTCTAAATTACGAAGTACTGCAGGTATTTCAGTTTTGGATTCCTTAATTCTGAAGCCTAAAATTTTTTTCTTTGCGTTCAGAATAACCAGTAGTATTGAAGTATAATAATATATTTTTAATCTATGAAAATAACTACTTGTTTATATTTGTGTTTATTTAAAAATTGTGTAAAACTGTAAATGATTCGTTTTCCACACGGATATTATGAAATCTAATCGAGTTCGAGAACCAACGGTGGAGTTGCCGTAGTGATACGTGGGATATGATTAAGGTTTGCAACCGTACTAAGGCTCATTACGCTCGCCTCATCACTCCGGTGTCGGTGGTAAGTTGGTGCCAAAGGGAACTGAATAACATAGCTAGCACTAACTCGGTAAAGAGTTGTCAACTCAAATTACCGTATAGAGCAGGCTTGTATTCAACCACCTTCATGATATCACATTGAATACGGATATGCAGGAACATTCACCACAAGGGATTGATCAATAACAATGGTCATTTCTAACAAAATAAGAGAACTTGTAATAAGATAAATCTGTTGTGCATGTAGCGCAGTGGTAAAAGGCGCCGCATAGAAATGCAGGATCGGATATGTTCGAGTGTCAAACCAAATCTTTGTAAGTTGATGACCTCTAAGAGTTTTTGAGGAAAACTATTGCGTGTAGGATCCGATAAGGTTATACATTACGTTGAAATTAGTTTATATTCTAATAAAAAATGAATAGAAAACATATTTTTGAAAAGTTATAACTTACAGATTCTAAAATTTCGCGTAACTCGTCGATGTAGACGTTCATCACCTTTGATGACAATTATTGGTATAAGAGATGTTGGTAATGATGATAAAACATTAAATATAATATTACTTATTAAAAATACACCATTAACATGTATCGAATCGTAAGTAAGAAATAATAATAAGTTTAGAAAAAATAATATAGAAAATGCAATGAAAACACGATTAATGAATCGAGATGTTTTGACGATTTCTTGAACCTGGAATGAAGCGGGTGAAAAAAAAATCCAAAGTTCATTGCTATCATTGATAAAATGATTCTGTCGTAGAGAAATCAATCGATAAAATAGTGAAAAATCGATATAGTTCTCGTCATTGAATTCTCATTACATAGATATTTTTGAAAATTATATTGTATTTTATCGATTGATTTCTCTACGACAGAATCATTTTATCATTACGGTATCTTGATTTTACAGAATGATTTGCAGAAATCAAACGCAAATGAATCTCATTCTAATGCCGTTGGCAGAAGCTCAGAAGAAAGTTAAAAGCTGGTTGTAAAAAAAACCCAAGATTTCTAGCACATGAAACCTCATAAGAAGATGACTATTGACAAAATTTACTTGATGAGTTAAAAGTATTCAAGATATCCTCATCGGGTGAGGTAAAAGCCATTTTTGAGTGACAAAAATGTTAAAGGAAAACACGAAACGCACTTGATAGGATTCGGTGAAATGCATTAGACCACGTCGCTTTTTCCAATCCTTGAATTCAGATAATGAACAATGCTGATGATCTAAAACGTTTCAATTTGCATAATATTAATTTCTCTTTAATAATAATATTCAATATTAATATCGAGTTCAATGAGTCATCAGCTACTCATCAAACTAAATGAATTTTGATCTTATTTAAAAGTTCAAAAACCGATACTGCATACACTTGTGCAAAAGAAAGCGGTTCAATGAACAAGCAAGGTCTTCTGATTGATAACGAGCTTATAACCATTGCGTTTTTGCATGGAAGCTCAATCAAAGTAGGTCAATGTGAACCGTCACAATTACCTCGTGAAAACTAGTAAGTCTATGTGAAGATTTACGTCTACCTCATATAAGCTATGAGAGAGGTGGATAAAGCAGTAAATGGACTTCCTACGCTGGTAATACGGAAGTGAAAGCGCCTTCCAACTTGAGAAGACTTCAAGATTTTCAAAAAGAACTCAAATCATACAACATGTTTTTGAACTTAATGCTATGTTGTCAAGTTGTAGAGCGGTAAGAATAACAAGTAGAATCAGATTTCAGTTGAGCAGAATGTTAAGGAGATCAAACAATACGAAAAAGCACGAGAAAAAAATAATTATAACACATCAGGAATCTGAATCGCCTGGAGCGCATTTTCACAAGTTATCATTACATTAAGTTATAGCTTGCCTCACACCATCTATTCAGATGATCAAGGAAGATACCAGTTCGATCGATGGTCTTTTGTAAGGTTATGTTAGGTGGGATGGGAAGTAATGATAAAGAGGATTTCCGAAATGATAAGGATCAACTTTATAACTTTTTTTTTATAAAAAGAAATCCTCGAAAGATTTTGTTGGGTAGACTAGACCTATACGATGAGGAAAAGGTAACAAAAGTTTGTCAAAAATTGAACCATTCTTCCATTCTGATTTTTTGGCTACATTGATTAACAGGTCGATATTACT
>KN716396.1:69399-88178 GCA_000816705.1 Dictyocaulus viviparus
GCTTTTCCCCCCAAAAAAAAAAAAAGAAAAAGGAAACGAAATTTGGATAAAAGTCAAGTATTGTAACGAATAGCTGTGCTTAATCCAAAGTGAAATGCTTAGGCTCAACAGAAAACTATGATAACCTGATTAACCTGATTAGCATATTGATAAAGAAGTCGTTCCTACATACCTCGCCTCTGATTATGTCCATTATTATTATTATTATTATTATTATTATTATTATTAGAAAAACATTCAACCGAATAGTTGGACGAGTTTGCACAATTTTCCAATAATTTTTCTGTTCGTAATAAACGGAGTGAAATACCGAACTCTTTACAATGGATAACTTGATGCTTGAGAGTCTCCTGAGACTTAGAGTATCGTGTTTAGACGCAATGTGAGGTATGAGTGAACTCTATCAAAACGTACACTGTCCGTCATTGTGAGAAAGATGTGAAAGACATTGGTTAATGGTGATGATTCAGCGATATTATGATTTATAGGAACTCGACCATTGGTGAATAGTTTTGGCATGGAACTCAACTGCACTCCATCGGTTCCGGATTCGTGTCCTGGTGGAGCGCTTTGTTACACGGACACACTAACAAACGAAAAACGATGTTGTGGTCACGATCCTGGTAAGTTGCAAAATTTCTGAAAGTCAAATCCCAACAAGAATACTGTACTCGAAAAAATGATCGGAGGATAATTTACACGCCTAATTTGAAACACTGTAGCATTTATAAGCGAATTTTAAGAAATATTAAGAATATAAAAATTATCGATGGTGATTTTTGAATACAAAAAACGAACGGAATACTGTAGCAGATTACTGTAACAGATACGATTCGAAGCCATTTCGATTTCATGTTAGGTTAATTCATTTCGATAATTTAGTCGAAGTAGAAATGAGGGAGGTAAAAACATCATTGTGTTCAAAAAAAAATCGATTACATCATTTATTGAGTTTCATTTGGTGGCTTACATTAAAGTATTCTCGAAGTTCATCTTTTTTTTCGATAGATTTTTAACTTTATCGATTTTTAAAGGTCACGGATGTCCTAGTGGCTCGCGAGCGATTTTAAACGTCATGGAGAAGCCATTGTTATGTACACCGGGAAAATTTGATGCTTTATGTCCTCATGGAGCTCTTTGCCAATGGAGTCATTTGATCGATCGATATCAATGCTGTGAACCTGATAATGGTAAAAGAAATCGATATGTTTTTTTTTCGGGGGAAAAAAAAACCACTCAGTGTGTTTTGAGTCGATTTTAATTTGTTAATTATCTATGTATACAATCACCTCATGAACTCATTTTGAGTCAAATGCATTAATTTGGAAATTCGTAGAAACGTTTGGTACAGTATTTCCTAAACAACTAGTCAGATCGACGAAAATTCAAAAGTTTGAATCATCCCAAGTCTAATTTTTTATTGAAAATCTTTTATTATAATAAAAAAGTACTTCTAATTGTAAATAAATAAATAAAGAGCTTGTTATTTTTTCTTGAGCAGCACGATGTTTTTCAAGAAAACTCTATCAAAATGGCTAACATTTCGGAGTTTCGCTTTTCCTCAGAGCCTGGTAAGGCTACATTAAGAGTTTTACCTCCTAAGGCTTTGACATGTGAGGATTTTTTCTGAAGAGAAATGTTTGTGCCCTTCTTGTTTATCATGCTTCTTGATGATTAAAATACAATGCATTTGCAAAGTACTCAAAAGAAAAGTGTAATAACTTACTTGGATGGTCCGTTCTGACTGGTACTACAGCAATTTGCCTACAGCTAATTGCCTACAGCAATCTCCTAATTCAATTTCCTGCGCGACTGTCATCGTTGGTGATAATCCACTTAGTAGAAAGTGATAGTGATTAAAAAGAAAATATGATAGGCTTTCTCTAGAAAAAAAGCAGAACAAAATTTTCTACAAATTGTTCAAGCAAAAAGCTGTTGGCTACAGTAGGCTATCAAAAAAATTCCTAGCTAATTAAAAGAGGAAAAAGAACTGTGAAGAAAAAAAAGGTAATAATAATTCATCTCATAACGGAAAGCATTCAAGCTTCAACTTTGTGAAGTGATTTGCTTATAGGATCGATTTGAAGAAAATCTTAAGTGCTCATTCAAGGTTGTCCACGTCATCAGACACCACAAAAAACTGCGCTCGGTATGGCATTATCGTGTAATCCAGGAGGATCACCGTGTCCTAACGGAGGCAGTTGTCACTTCAACTTTTGGACGGCTTCCTATCAGTGCTGTCAACTCGATACTAAAGGTAAATTTGCTCTATACGCACCAATCGAACCAGTCCTATACGAGTGCCGCAGTGGTGGAGGTATCAGGCAGACGCGAATCAAGTTCGCAATCATCGTCACCAGGCCTCCCTTACCTTACCAACATTTCGAAGTCGATAAATTGGAGTCAGAAAAATCTGTGTACGATAAACAGCATTGAATTGATGAACAGTACTCGATACAACTCATTGTATAAACGAAACTCGCGTTCAGTCAGCGCCACGATATCCTTTGAACGCAAATTACGCAACACGGATTGATCATCTACAGAGTTATTTTATCTTACGGATTCAGTTATGCAACAGCTTCTTGAGTATAGCTTTTTTTTAAGTTTACAATTGAGTTATAATATACACATATTGTTATTGCTTAGAACTTTGCCCGATTGGTCAAGTACCGCTTCACACGCATTCAAATGGAGAGCCAAAATCGTGCAAAACCAGTCGAGTACGGCATTTGAAATATTCTTATAAAGAGTTTTTTTTACAAAACAAAACAAAAAAAAATTGCTTCAGCTACAAATGAAAAGTTATTTTTCTTACTTAACTAAAACTTGTTCACTAGAGCTTTTTTATGAGCTTTAGGAATGTTCAACCGGTTACTATTGTGGTGAGAATCACGTGTGTTGTGGAACACCAGGAGCTTGTCCATTAAATTATCAACCGATAAAAGATAGACACGGTAATATTTATCACTCAAAGAGTTTCGCCTACCTCAATTCTTTTATTTTTCATATTTATTCGTTTGTTATGAAATGGAAATACGACTGATAGAAAAGAATAGTATAGTATCAGTTCTCAGAGATTTCTCCTTCTCTTCTAGGCAGACTAACCTCATGCACCTCACAAAAAGGGGATACATGTCCGTCTGGTTCCGAATGTATGGATACAAGTATTTATTCTCAACGACTTTGCTGTGAACGGGTACGTTCAATACGTTTACATTGAAAATGAAAAAATCTTTTATATAATATTGTACACTATTATTTAATGCTTGCTTAAATGTTGTACGTGTAGTTGTGAAATTTATTAAAGGTCGCCATTGTAGATCGAATACAAGTGCCCAGGATTTTCGATACCGTATCCGAGTTCAAGATTTCCACAAAAATGCTACCTAAATCAGCCATGGACATGTGGAGCGAGACAATGCATGCCTAGGTGAAAATGATATCAAAAAAACGACCCTCAACCTCAATAAAACCGCTTAAAATTTGCATAATTCCTTTACTGCTAGATCTATTCTGAATGGAAATATCCTGACAACGTGTTGTAGAACATTTTTTCTAAATCAAATAGAAAAAAAAGAACACCTTCAATGTTTAGTAACGTGCCAAACGTGAACATCTGTTGTGAATCAACCGTATTCCGTCAAAGGGAGATGAATCCTTGCCCACTTGGCTGGTCTCCAATCAATAACGTGATTACGGTGAGTTGAAAGTTAATTAGTTAACAGTGAGGTGGTATTATTGATGTGAATATTTTCTAAATAAGATCAAATAAAGGATGATCTGCTTTAAAATCTGCAATATGATCTATCCGCTACTTAACAGCTACACATACAGTATCCCGTAATAATACCTACAGATTTTGAAATTTCTATGATGTCTTCTTTCACCTCACTATAGTCGTTCACATAGTGTGAGAATAAAGTCATTTCTTGACCAGTTACCTCGAAAAACTCCTCTTTTCAGCTTAATGTCGATATTCGTTCTTACTAAAACGAGTAACAGAAGAGTTTGAAGCATTCAAATAACTCAACAACTATCATTAGCCATAAACCTCTCTTGAGTCACTTGAATACGACATAACATCGCCTATTCAGAATTATGAGAACATAATGTTTCTCAGAATATTAAGAATCTATATAATGTAAATAAACTGAAATGATGTTTATCGGATTCGAACTCGTAACGCCTTCATAATACTATAGCCGTTTTTTTCCACCAAGCTATTCATTTTTGGAATTAAGGAATCAAAGATTATTGGAGGACAACATACAGAAGACAAGATTTAGTGGTACAAGCGTATCGATTACTTTTATTATTATCATCTTATCATTATTGTTAAGTTTTTATTGAACGTTAACTAATCGTATATAAAGCTTAATTGGAATATTCTAATTAGACATTCTTAATGCCTATTGTAAAATTACAAAGAAGAGAGGGAAAACAAAGCAAATATGCAGAGGAATTTTTATGAGTTTTAAATTCATTCATATAAGCTTGTGGTTGCTCATATCGTTCTATTTCAGTATTGTACTCCATCTTATTACTCTTCAACTTGTCCAGGCTTCTCGTCATGCTTACGTTCTGAAGTTGTTCAACAACAGTTTCTTTGTTGTATACCGAGTCAGTAACATTGCTGTTGAACATCAGTTGAATATCATTCAGAAATTCACGAGCTTTCAAAGAGTTCACTGAGTATTTATTTGTTTTTATTTAATTGAGTTTGAATAAATTTTTCACAATACCTCAAACTTTCAGTCTCTATCTATCGTAGCTTGTTATCATAGCTTATACTTCTATTTGCTTTATCAATTTGCATATAAAAACGAAAATATGAAAAATCAAAGACATATGAGTATTATGTAACTCACCAGTTGTCCTTTAGCCGGCGCCAATGCCAGCGCCGTTGTCGTTTAGGACAACTGTATCGATCCGAGATCAAAAGTGGAATTAATTAACGGTATTCCAAGAACTTGTGTTCCAAACACAAATACCTGTTCTATTGGGTTCGTTTCAGTAGTTCTACATTGACTTTAATATTGTTTACTGAAAAGTGTCAGCTTTTCCCTTTTCCGCTTATTCAATCGATTTTTTTTTTCGAAAATGGCTACGGAGTTTATAGAAAAGAAAAAAAAGTTCATAGAGAAGTTTATATAGATGGAACCAAGCTGTCCTAGATGTTTAAATACTAATTGAATGATTTTAAGTAAAATTAGCATTACATCATCAAATAAATCCAACAATTTTTGTAATTGTGAATTCATAAGATCATAAAGATTAAGTGAATAGAAAATCATTGACGGAGGAGGGAGGTATTTGCTCAAGAGAGCAATCGGGTAGATTTGAAGTGGACAAAGATCTTCAAATGACGAGCACATAATGTTCATCTCCACCATCCTCATCGTATTCTTGAGGCATGTTTTTGTTTTCTACAAATATCATTTAGAAAAAAAACGTCTGGAATATTGCCCACTGATTAGCGTTTCATTACGAAAATATTTTTTGGACGAGTTTTCCGTATTATTCACTTAGTCATTATCCTTGGAAGTGTTAGGATCTGATTCTTCGTCGAATATTGACTTCTACTTCTTCTGGATAGAATGGAAATAAGCTCATAAAATTTATTACTTCTGTACGATCCATAGATACATTACAATGTTAATATGAAAATTTTGCTTACAAACTTCATAAAGTAAATTAATTCTCAAAGTGAATAGTTGGAGGGAGAGGGCTTTACTTCTAAAAAGATAGGCCGACCATTGTTTTCCTCACATTTAACTTATTTTTGAGTGCTGAGGTAAAAACAAACCGATAAGCAAAATAAAGGTTCTCTTCTTGACTGTTAATACGTTTAGTGGACTTTGGAGTGATAGTAATTTAAATATTCCTCAAAAACAAAATATAATAGATAAACAAATTTTTAAAGTTGATTGAATTAAGAAATTTCAGCTTTTCGTGTCAACCATCACAACGAAATCGTTGGTTGTGTTGTGCTGTAGGTTTGTCTGGTGCACAGCAATTCATCTGTCCGTTATCTGGTCAACAACCAGTACTCAACACTCAAGGAGTTAACCAGTTTTGCTCACAACCAGGACGACGAGGTGATTGCCCGTTAAAGTGAGTCACATCAAACCTCAATAAAACGTGTTATTATCATAGAACTTTTGAGCTTATTCATAATTGTCAGAAGAATTACATTATACAAATTTTAAAGAGAAAAAAAAAGATTATCCTTAAGGAAAAACATAAAAAAGAGAAGGTGTAAAACTTATGGGATGAATTTTAGAAAATCGAAAAGCTTCATTTCTAATTTGTGTTCTTTACAGTAACTAATTGTAACTAATTTAGTTCAAAATACTTCGCTAAAGTAGAAAAATTGAACATATTTATTTCTAGGAGTTATCAATGAGGTATCCTTTGAGTAATTTTCTTTATAACTGAGGTCAATTATGAGTATACAAAGGAATACAGGAACTTAGAGCAGGAATAGAGGAAAATAGTAATTTACTGATAGAAAATAAGTTAGAAAATAAGTTATAATGTTTGGATAAATATTTGAAGAAAAGGCTATTGAGTAATCAAGTCCTTTATATGTAAGCTTATGCTGAGAGAATTTTAATATAGTGCTTTGAGTAATGAAATTTTCTTTATAGTGCTTTATGCTTGTCTGCTTTGAACTCACCAAAACTCTTCATATGTTGTACTTTTGCAGCTGGTCAGGTATGCAAATGCTGTTCCTCTTTTCCTTAGTTTATCTGAGCGATGTTCAACGTCAGATAACACTTATGCCTCCTTCGTAGTACTTTAATCAGTTCATTTAAGGAAACTCCAACGTGCCCAGGCAATGCCACACCACAGCCGTCTGTCGATGAATACGAGTCATGTTCGTCCTCAGATGACTGTGAACCAGGGCACGTTTGTCAAATGACTCGCTTAATTTTTTAAGAAATCGAGATTTTTTTTGTGTTTAGTTATTCATGTGTTCGCTCTGCTAATGATCGTAAGGTAAAAATGTGCTGCTCGTCCAAACCAACCGAACAGCTTGTGTGCCCAAATAGGGGCTCTCTATTAACGGTAAATTTCAGAACCATTTAGAAGCTTTCATTTTGGTTTTTGATGCCTAGATTAATGTTAGTCCAATTATTCTTCAGCCTCTTACGTAGATAGCTAAATTGCATAGCCTGAAGCCTAACGGAGGATTTAAACTACCATTTCGTAGGTTTCCTCTCTGGCAAGCAACCGAAAGATAGGTAATTGAGTTTACCTTTGTGAGCTCTGAGTATCATGACAAACTCAGCTACCTGGAAGATTGAAGAATAAAGCTAAAAGTATATATACTATTGATATTATTTGGAAGGGTGCGCAGTGGCATAGTGGTGGGGGTGCCACAGTGACACGCAAGCTTGAATAAGTCTCCCAGGTCCCCCGCCTCCCAAGCCTACCAAGCCCTACATCCTTTCGGGGTCGGTATATTGGTAGTAGAAAAACCTGGGTAATAGAACAAATACTAAAGCTAAAAAAAAGATCTTATCACTAATTTATCGTATGGTTACATTTCTTTTCTGAATCATTTATACTTAACTAAATTGTTTAGGAGCGTGGTCGTCCTGTCTACTGTAGAAAATCACAGTCTAAGGCATGTCGTTTTGGATACGATTGTCAGCAAGCTGTTAGAACGACTGCTACATTTGTATGTTGTGCTTCAACGTCAAGGGCCACGTGTCCGGTTCAATACGTTTCCAGCTTAGACGTCGACGGTAACAAGGTTTGTTTATTTCTACTGTTGGAATTGAAACTGTTATGTGATTTATTTTGTTTTTTCTTGTAACTGTGACATAAATGATAGACTATGAGGAACTTATATTGATTTAATTTATGTCACCACAATGTTGAGTCAATTACAAGACTTCAAACCATAGCGTAACTCAAATCCTCATCTCCATATATACGGTTTAGTATGCCAACGATTGTGCTACTAATGCCTTCGTTCTAGAATCACTAAGTACTTCACTTAGACTTTGGAGTCTAACTCTTTGCAATTGACTCAATATTGATTAGTGTATAATTATTTTACGGCGTATTTATACATCAAATCAATAAACGTCACCTCAATATTCGATAAAAACAGATGAGAAAAAGAAGAAATGTTATGCTGAATGGAAGCAACGCTGACACAATGTCACGCTTTCTATGTTAACCTCAGTTTTTTTTCTTACTATTCACCAAATCACCTACTTAGTTTTCCTCCATGATTAGAATATTTCCTCATTAAATTATGCTAATTAGAATTCTGAATCGATTTCAGATCTACTGTTCTCCATCGCATCGTGGCGATTGCCCTGGTGGTTCGAATTGCATACAATCCATAGAAACGTCTTCTGTTTTTCTTTGTTGTAGGGATAATACAAGGTGAGAGAGAAAAAGGCTAGTTGATCAAAAGGTAAAGCTTATAGGAATATAAAAAATCTTCATTATCCTGCCAATTATTTCTGTATAGCACACGTTCAAAAATTTATGATACCGTAGTTGAACTAATCAATAAATTAAGATCAATAGAAAAACGAAAAGCATTCATTGAAAAAACAACAAGAACACTTTGATGAAATGAGTAGGCATATATGACAAGTGGTAAGAAACGATATAGCAATAAGAAATTGATGGAAAAATATGCTTTATAGTGCTTTGATCTACTAATCATGAGCATTACTGTAAGAGTTGATTTTGGTTCGTCAGCTTACTCTGTTGCTGTTGAAACAGACGTTTTTCAGTCCACGTGTATGCCCAAATAAACAGAACGCTCTGCTTACTCCAACGGGTTCGGTGGAAACATGTACGTCACCCGGATTACCGTGTAGTAAAGTGAGTTACTAATCAGCTATTTGTTAAGCATTTAACCTCTGACTAATCTGAGTCTATCATTTAACTTTTCATTATGACTGATATGTATCGATTTTTCTTCTGTTATTTCACAGATCATGATGATTTTTTGTTTTTTCTGAAAAAAACTTAATGCTTAGACTGGCTATACTTGTCAGCTGTCAGCCGTATTAGCACAATATGTTTGTTGTGGTCGTGACCCGATTCCAGCAGTTTGTGCTGACGGTCGTGACACGTACCAACAAATCGATGGTATGTCATTCTCCATTGATATTAGCATATTTAGAGGTCATTTAGATTTTAATACTGCAGATTTCAGTACTGTTAAAGGCCTACCAAGCCCATCATCCCTATGGGGTCGGTAAATTGATACGAGAGAAATCTGAGTATGATAACTCGCACTAACTTGACGCAGTGTGGTGAACTCAAATCACTGTATAGATCAAGCACGTATTCAATCACCTCCATGATATCACGTTGAACACGAATGCGTAGGCGCATTTGGCAGCAAAGATCGATCAACTCTAAAGCTTGAGCTTATCTCTGTAGTAGAAATGACTAAATGTTGCGTAATCCTAAGAGAGCATAGTTAGATTAAATTTTATAAATATAAGGAGATTTACCTCATTTGGATTACCTTATTATTATATTAAAAGCTACCCCACAATATGATTCACAGTTCATTCAGTCGTATTCACTTATATAATTGAAATCTACACAAAAAGGAGATTTTTTGATTCCTTTAAGTAATTTTATTATGACGTAATTTTTACTATTGTAAATATCATATATGAAAATCATCAGTATATTGAGCATGTTAAGAGATTCAGATCAAACATATCAATGTGATCCCTCAGCAACCTCATCATCTTGTCCAGTCAATTATGAATGCGCTCGATCTACTGTTGATGGTGTTAGTGTATGTTGCGCAATTGATACAAGTGAGTTTTTTCACTCAACTTCACGTCTAATCAGTTCGATTCTTGAGAAAATTTTGAGATGGCTCAGATAAAATAACTGAGGCAAAATATTAAGCTTTTTCTCCTTGGTCAAACAATACATTCCACTGAGCAATAGAATGCTTAGTTTTGTTTCTGTTCATATATTTTAGCGTGCTCCATCTACAGAGGGATGAGTTCTTGTCACTCCCGTTGACGCTATGGTTGAATATTAACAAAAACCATTAAAAATATCATTAAGTTATCAAAAAAAAGAAAGCAGTTGTTTTCTAGGGTGTTAGAAAAAATACTGATGATTCGCGTTGATTATGAAATATTTCATCGAACTTCTGTAGATGTTTTCTAATTGATTTGTTTTATGGAATCTCCTTTTTGAAGACTCAGAGGTTGAAGAACTCCTCCTAATTAGTTTGCATTTTTTCAACATTTCAATGTTAGATGAAGTTTGTAATGAGGGACTAAGCCTTTTAAATAGATAATTCAGACTATTAGGAATGATAGTAGACAATTTAGTATCGACGACGACAATACAACCTGTTGGACCTCACTGTCCAATTGGTTGGAACGCCTTCCATAATGATATTGATCTACAACCGCGAACCTGTAGAGGATTGCTTGACATGAGGTTTTTTTTTACCTCCTGGTTTATTTGCTTTCATTCTGCTAAGTTTATAAACATATTTTTACGAATTCTTAACATTATGGGTTTCTATAACATTTATAAATTATGAACCTAAAGAAGCAAGTATATTTAATACTCAGCTGTCCGACTGGCTTTTCTTGTGCTCCGTCGTCGACTGCTGGTCGATTCATATGTTGTCGACTAGCTACCTCAATGAGTTGCATCAATGGAAGAACGCTTTTGATTAACAGTCATCCAAGGCTTTGCAACAGGTAATAACTCGTTGTCCATTGGAATCCAGGAGAATTACTCACTATAAACAATTAGGGTTACTAATGAAATGAAGAATGAGTACTGAAACGTGTCAGAGTTATAATGATAAGTCTTACGGATGAGGGCAATATTGATTGAAATTTGTTTTTTAAATTATCGTTTCTAGAAGAATTATCAATCAATGTCCACGTGGGTATTCGTGCGAGCAGAGCACAAACGTACGTTGTTAATTTTTTGTTGTTGTTTTTCATCAAAACAAAATCAATCAACCTCAAACAAGGAAAACATAATTAACAATATAAAAATGTCTTTTGAACACTTTTGCCTCTTTTTCTTTGGTTTCATTGCTGTTTTTGATTCAGTTTTGAGTTAAATTTCACCTCATCGATTGGAAGACATCTAGGAAAAGTATCATTAATAGGACTAAGTCCTGCTGGACTACTTGAATACACAGTTGATAATTCTTAAGCTCATACGCTTTTTCAAAAATCCATTTCACATTGATATTTTAGGAGTTGTTGTTGTTGAAGTGATTAATTTCAGCCTTCCATCACTATCTGTTGTTCACTTGGTCTTCCAGACGGTAAAGTGCTTTGTCCTGACGGTCGTTCTCCATCGCTTCTGAACGGATTTATTCGTAGTTGTCGTAAAGAAGGTCGAAGTGACGGTTGTCCTGTGGGACACTTATGTGTAAGAGCCAGTAACGGATTACTGGTTTGTTGCTCTAGGTGAAATTTCACTTGATTTAGTGAAAACCGTAAGCTTAATCATAAACACATAAACAAATATTGTTATACAAATATTTTTTTCCCGCATGAAAAATAGAAAAGTTTGTTTTTTCAGCTCCATTGCTAGAAACGGTATGGCGCGAAGTCCTAGCAATGTGTGTCCTTTCAACAGGTTCCTTTTTTTGTTGCTTATAAGATTTTACAGTACTATTTCCTTTATTGATTTATTTATTGCACGTTTAATTATTTCTCATATTGATTACCATAAGCTCGTTAACAATCGGTCGACGCCAGAAAGTACTGATAAGGTTGGGGCCGCGTAGATCAATGGGGGAAAAGCCACAGTGTTACTAATAAAGAATGCTTAAGATACCGATGAGGTTCGCGGCCTCCTACACACCTATCAAACCCGCTATATGACGCAAAATTGGTGCTAAAAGAACTGCGTCAGATAAGCTAATGCTGACTTAGTAAAGAATGGTTAACTCAAGTCACTGTATAGAGGAGGCTTGCATTCAATCACCTCCGCGATATCACGTTAAACATGAATGCGTATACGCACTCTGTAACAGCGATCGCTCATTGCGAAGCCTTATCTTACTTCATGTGATTATAATCTGGATAGTACTGCATTTCTTTGATAAAATCAATCAATATACGCAATCATCACGATCAAGCTAGTGGATAGTTTTCCTATCATGTAGAAAAAAAAAATTGGTTTCATTTTAAATTATGTAATTTTTATGATTGTATCATTTAACGACTTGATATCATTCCAGTATATAGCGTTTATTTAAGGAGGTAATATAAATTTGTTAAATAAGATAAGATAGATAAGATATTTGTTGGCGTTGATCACTCCCTTGAATCCGGATGCACCAACGCATTCGTGTTGAAGGTAATATCGTGAAGGTGGTTGGATGAGTGCATGGTCTATACAGCAACTTAAGTTGACCACTCTTCACCAAGTCAGTGCTAGTTATCTTATCCAGATTGCTCTCGTACCAATTTCCCGACCCCGGAGGGATGGCGGGCTTGGTAGGCCTGAAGACGGCCGCGAACTGATTCGGGTCGGCGTCTCACTGCTGCATCTCCACAGTTGAATCACTGCACCCTGTTAAATAGCATAGGACGCGATAATTTTTATAACGATTATGCTTATTCAGTAAAATAGTACAGAACAAGAAATAATAAACGATCAATAATTGGCGTTTCATATACAGAGCCAATCGAATTTTTTCAAAACCTCAATTATTAGTATCACTGAACTCTAGGGACATATTTGATTAACCAACCGAGTGCTGATATAATACAACCCCCTGTGTAGATGTGTGTCACAGTCGCTGTCTTGATAAGGTCGAAATGTTTGAATGTAAGTGTTCACAATGATATGAGGTAACCAATCTATTACCATGACTGCTGCTCACCTTCTCAGACAATTTTATCACTTCATCAACCACTGATGAATGTGAGGCATGCTTTATCTAAAGCTGAACTTGGACCAGGTACAAACTATTCATCACTTCATCTTGTTAGGGCCCTCTTGCCATTGCTCTACTCTCCTGCCTCACTGAAATAGTATAGCCGTATAGCACAACTGAAGAGAGAACTCGTTTCGTTTTTTTTTTTGTGAATCTTCTACGACATTATTATACAATAAAATTATCACGAATTTCTTTCTTCGTTATAATTATTATGTCAATATCGATCGATTTCAGTCAACCGCTGATTTCCTCATCATCGCAAGACTTTGTTTATTGTGATCAAACCGCCTACATTTGTCCTGACGAAAATGTACGTACATCATCAGCATATCGCTTGATCGTTTTTGAAAGCTGCGGTATTACCGTATGCCATTAACATTTATCACATAACTGTACGAGGATTCGTTCTAGATTTGCTTACCCAAATCTCAAAGTGATCGTTATGTGTGCTGTTCACCAATTATACAATGTACTATGGGCGGAAAACATGAAGAAGACTCAAACGGCGACATCAGAAGGTAAGTGGATGATAATATTACATTTATTCAAAAAGAAAAGTGAACTCAACATCTAAGAGAACCTCACTACCTCAGCATTCAACATTCTTCCCAAACAATGAAAGATGAGCACTGGCATCTTATTATTGATTATCGTCAAAGAGTCAGTAAAGCGAAACTACTTCTCCTATGCGCTTCATCTTCCTCTTTATCAACATTAGAGTCAAAATTCACTCATTCATGTTTAGTTATCGACGTTAAAAACTCAAGCATATGTCGAATTTTTTCAGGTGTTCAACTTCACAAGACTGTAGTGCAGCTTATACGTGTAAATCTTCCAACTTAGCCGGAATTGATGTATGCTGTTCATCGGACACGTACACAGAAGACGAGGTATATATCGTTCAATGATTAACAGCATCAGTACAGAACGTCATCTACTACATCCTTAGAAGCAACCATCTTACTTTGCTTGTACCACAGATGTATTATTTTTTCTTGTTATATAGTAATACGAATATGCCCCATCATATTCTGAATAGTTACCATTGGTAGTTTAGTAAAAATGATTGGTAATATTGATTTCATATCTTTATGTCCAGAAGGAGAGGCCACAGTGACGCGTGAAATTGATACCATATACGCGGGTTCGAGTCTGCTCCCAGACTAACCAAGCTTCCATACCTTAGAAGTCGGTGAATTAATATTGAAGTAATCTGGACGGATGACTAGCAATGACTTGGTAGAGTATCTCCACAAGGGGATAGATCAAACACATACTTATCCTTATCCTATATTAATATGTTCTTACTAAGTAAACTTTTCTCCGATGCAGCTGCATTAAATCTACTAACTACTAAGCTTTGACTCACAGTTGATGTAGATGTAGTTGATAGCAACAAAAAGATTCATAGTGGAATTACTTGCGATCAAAAATCACTCATGCCAACCCTTAAAAGTATACTCATTGTTGCTCTCTAGTTCTGTGTGGGATATGTAACGACCTCGCCTTCTTCATGATGATATCGTAAAGGTGCTTGTGTATGAGTGACTCATACATCGACTTAAGATGATCAGTCTTTATTACGTGAGTGCTGCTGTTATGCTCTCAGAGCATTCTGTTATGAGTTCACCACAATTTGAGCCAGAATCTCTTGAAGAGCATTTGTGCTTTAGTGGCACCACCTACCGCTGCGCTACGAGCTCGATACTATATATTATTCTAAGCCATTTATTCTATATGCTAATGAGTGCTACAATCAAGAAATGATATAAGGAATATACAATCACTCATCCAATCTTTATGCATTATTTTAAAATGAAAAATATAAATTCTTTTGCGAAAGATTATACTAGGATAAGAATAGAATGATCACTGAGTTAATCTGTTTTTCTATGGAGATACATTACGCATTTGTTTACCTCATGATATAGTTGAGGTGTTTGTATACAAGCGGTCGATATATTGATTTAATACGACCAGCTTTTCATCGAGTCAGTACTTTTTGCCCTCCCAAATTATTCTAGCATCAATGCGTTGACCTCTGAAGTATAGAATATTTGGTTTGCCTGCGGGAGGATTTGAAACTAGAAATTCTATTTGAGATTACGTATCTATTCGATCATTTCTACCACTGCACTACATGGCTTTAAATATTTTATTAAAACATCATAAGTTTTATTAATAATTTTTGGAGCTGTTCATTTGCTAAATGCTATTGCTATTACTTCTTAGTTTTTTTATCGATCAATGCAAAGAAGTTTTCTTTACAGTATTTGCCTCTTATCGATGAGGATATCGACAATATCAATGAGGAAAAATGGATTGTAGATCAAAGATCAACATTGTAATTAAATTAGTTGCCATTGTAAAAAAAAAAAAGCGCATTCATTAATGTACAAGATGTTGTTTACAGAATAATAAAATATATGTAAAAGTTTGTTATTGTTATTTATTTAGCTTTTTTTTTTCAAAATACTACTAACTTTCTTGAAACCCTAGTCCAAGCCCTAGCCTTAGCCCTCGATGATAATGTATGAATAAAATCTAGAGGAAAGGGGCGAGAAATGAGGGACATCTGAGGTTGAAACTATCAATCATCTTGGGAAATCAATCCTTTCATATATCGAATGCGAACTACTCAAACTTTCTCAAATCCTTATTGATTAGATTCCAAACTTGAGGGAGTATAAATGTATTGAAACTAAAAAGTATGACGGAAGTTCAGGATAGTTCTTCTTCTTAAAGAAACAGAGAATAATAAATATCGTTATTCTTCTCAGTGTACTGCTTCAATCAGAAAAAGAGTCGTCTATTTGTTTTCTATAGCCAAATATCAACTCATAATTTGAGGTATGATGGACATCAACATCAAATGTTATTTTCATGGTGACTCCTCCGACTATCGAGTTACGTCTTCTTTTTTTTCTTATGGACCCTATAGACACATTCAAAATTCTGAATAGTTTTAACCAGATACAAAATAATTTCACTATTTAAGTTCAGATAATCTTTTTCAATACATATTCGACTTCATGAAGAAATCGTGTTGATTATATTTGGGCATGAAGACTCATTAACGCAGTGCTTAATGTCCTTTTACATTATTATTGATCCTCAGTCTAGTTTGTTTTGAGGAATAATCGAACTCGTGTCAAATCATGCTCTAACACCTCTAAGCCATTTAAAATAGAGAAGTTTGTTCAGATCAAAAGCATAGCACTAAAAGAAGATCCGAAATAACTTGTGACTTAATAACCTCATAACTTATTCCCCTCATTATAAATAGTACTTGAGTACCATATCACTATCAGTGCTCTTAGCTTGATTTGCTTTGTTAATTACATCAATAGATCATAATGTAATACCTCTTACGATTCATAATGAGGAAGTTATACTGACTGACTTTATACTCAAAATATAGCAACGGAAGGAAAGTTCGAACAATTTTTGTATCTCCAGCTTTTCACTAATGCTCAAGTTGCCGCTATGTAACTCCAGCTTTTCGATAATGTTTAACTCATCCCGTCCATGTTGTATGAGTGAAATGAATTTGAATATTTTGACCTATCATTACGTACTCATGAACAATTCATTAACTACATCATGCTTATGCAGAACATTTGTAAAGAAAAAAATTTACGTTTTATTTCTTTATTTAAGCATGTGTTTTTTTTATTTTGATAAATAAAAACAAATAAAGGGGTGTCATGGAAGCGAAAAAAATGAAGGAATTCATATTTACACATAAATTGAAGCCCTATCGAAACGTTTACAGTAATAAACAAACAAGAAAAAAAAAGATAAACAAAAACATAAATAGAAATGCCATTATAATATCAACGAAATACGAGAAGATAAATATATTTACCTCGTCAAGAAGGAAAAAAAATGACGAATACTCTCTTTGTATTCTTTAATAATATAAAAATTATAAGATTTGTACAATACCGTGACGGTCGATCAATTATCGATTGCTACACGTTATATATCGGTTCGTCATGTGATAATTCGTACGAGTTCTACTCGTCATGTGTCAAAATTGGACGAGTTTTAACGACAATATTTCCGACAACATAAATAACGCAAATACGATATCGTTTTAACTAGAAGGAAAAAAAACGTAATATAAATGTTTAGAATCGAGAAATTATCAATCGATAAAACATTTCTTGGTGGGACCTTATTAACTATTCATAAACATATCAAAAATATTGACATTGATTTTACAACAACAACAACAATAAAACAAAAATCGACTAGCCGAAAATGTTAAGTAGAATTTTTCGTCATTGATTTGCATATGAGGAAGCAGGTCGAAGTTATTGGAGTTAAGAAACCTTTGCAAACTGTATGATGCTTTTTTTGTTTAACTGACCTCTGACATTTAGTTATATTCATCGGCTCAAGTGGTTTTTCGACGCTTATTATACCTTTATCAGTTTTTACCTCAAGCAAACATTTTTTGAGGGAATGATATTCAAATGAAGGAATGATGGGATAGGGAAAAAAAAAATGACAGAATACTTAACGATAATGCAATTGAGAATTTGATTTCCGGAAGTGTTTTATCGTCGAAGCAACCGATACCTCTGCGGTCCATAGGAGTTGTTTTTCATGAGGAGTTTGAGGACTTGTCCTATATATGTATAAAATTACACGTAAGATACATCTTGATCAGTTCCCGGAAATAAATCGCCAACATTTTGTAGATTTATAATGCGTGAAGAATTCTCAGAACATTCCTTATCGTAATTTGTCGATGAGTGATGATCTTGAGTGGTGGAATATTCTAAAATTGAGGTCATATGAGTTCAATATTTTAGAAACGCTTTGATATGATATTATCATTAAGCAGTTATGGAAATTTGAATATGACCTTTATTTGATTTTCGTCGTTGTACAGATTTACCGTCTCTATTCCGTTCCAGTAATAATTGTCCCTAGAATAATTTTTATTTTTAATTTAAATATTAAAAACACTCATAGAAATAGTATTGAAATAGTTAATCGATAAATTCTACAGTATTCATACTTTTGAAACGTCAACGATAACCTCATCATCAGTAGTATTCGTAATGACGTCTTCTCCCAGTGATCTACAACAAAAAGCTGAGAATTTTTCTACCAATATTTTGTAAAAAAAATGAATTTTATTTAAAATTTCTCTACGAACTTATACATATATCTGTCCACTATCGAATAGTTATGTATACAAAAATATTTCATTTGAAAAAGTTTTATAAAGTCACATAAATGCAAAAAATTACAAGAAAGATAAGTGGTTTATGGAGGACAATAGTATAATTAGGTTGAGGATAAGAATTGGTGCGATCTACTTCCTTTTTAGGATGCGCCATCCAATCGTCTTAATGCTTGGTGAAACTATTTGAATGAGAGTGGTCTATTTATAATGGCTTACGAGGGATGGCCAGTGTGTTGCCACCTCAATGCTACTTACTTTCTATGATCATTCTGGTACGGATTCATTGAACTCCGAAGGGATGAAAGGCTTGGTTTGGTTAAGGCCCACCTCGAGCTAGTGAACATGGTATCAAGCTTGTGTGTTACTGCTCTATCAACCACAATAGGACAAATTTAGTGAAATTACATTGTAGGTAATAAAAGTTGTTGTAAATTTGTTCTCTGTTATTGATTTATTGAGTCCGTATGTATGGTGGATTTGTGAGGACTGATTGCTAACGTGAACTTGTGTGAACTTTCTCCGAAGAGTGTCTGAGGTAAATTTCAAATGATCACTAGAATTTGTGGAGTGGATTCCAAAAGAATGGAAGCGCTATCTGGGCTGGCCCTATCTACTATGGACGGATACTCTGAC
>KN716396.1:109218-121552 GCA_000816705.1 Dictyocaulus viviparus
CTTTGCAGACGATCGATGAAGGCGATGAGAAACTTCTTAGAATCGTTTTCCTCTATTCTAATTATCGATGAAAATTATTTGTGATTTTTGTGATAAAAAATTACTCGAGAGTTTTGAGGATATCGATTTCATTTTTACGATAGGAGTCAAATGAACACTACAGATTACGGTAGGTAGGATGCGATGTTTTTCTCCAACTATATGTAAAGTATGATTGAAATCAATCGAATTTCATATGAGGATTAATACTGTTGGATTGGGTGTTTACCATATCCTCATACCTCATGCCGGTCATTCATGCATACGATTCACCGAATCGGTAAATTAAGCTAACCGGTAAAATAAGCTTCTACGTAGATGAGTTATGAATTCATTTTTGGTATTAGTTTATATATATATAGATGTATTTAGCTTCTTTTTTAATGTGAAGAAGTCTTAAATGGTTATCAATTTAAGTATTTGAGTACGCTTATTGAGTTGAACTAATTGAGGGAGGAGGTATCATTGGAAAAAAAAAAGTAGTTCTTCTTCGAATGTAACAATATTTTTGATGTTATTGAAGAATACATAATGTGTTTTTATAGAATACATTCTGTAACAAAATTCGATTGTTTTCTATTTAGTCTATATGTAGATGTGTATGTATGCGTGCATATTACGTACACGTACATACGTATATACATGTGTATATGTGTATACACAAGCATATACATACGTGTATACACGTACATTCAAATTGTTTTCATAGAAGAATACACGTGTTTTGATAGTATATTGAGTTTAGAAAAGTGCCTAATGGTAAACATAAGTGATATAATGATAAAATAGAACTGATAATTATTCAGATAGTATCGAAGATTTGCAAGTCATATACCTCTCCCTCTACTGTAAAACTCATACCGGTATAAAGTTTTGCTTGAAGAAAAGTAAAATCAAATAACCACGAATTCATGAGGCAATTAGATAACCAATAGAAGCTCAAGTGTCAAACGTTAATCGTCTTCAACGTGAAATATTATGGAGGTTATTGCATACGAATCTGCCCCAAAAATTGGATTTGAAGTGGGTAATCTTTACCAATCACTGAGGCTTATTGTCCTCAAATTATTCTGGCCCTAATTTATTGACATTGCGCGAGTGGATGGCGCAGCGTTGGAGGAGCCGTCGTGATACGCAGATTCGAATCAGGTTCGCTGTAGCCACCAAAACCAACCAACCCGCCATCCTTCCGAGGTCGGTCAATTGACCCCCAGAGTAATCTGGATAAGATAAACATCGCTGACTTGATGAAGAATGGTTACCTCGATTCACTTTATAGATCATGCTTGCCTTCAAGCCACTCCACGATATTACGTTGAACACGAATGCGTAGGTGCACCTGGTAACAGGGATTGATCAACGCCAAAGCTTATTCTATCTTGTTTTTTGATTTGCCGACCACTTAGCGATGAGTAAATTGGTAGGCTTTGGAGCGAAGACGAACTGCTCCTTAAGTGTCACATACTACGACATCTTCAACGAAAACGCTTCGTTCGTTTTTCATTGAATACAACAACATCCCTGATATTTATGTGAGTCAAAAGTGGAAAGTTATCCTCATTCTCTCATATTTGAGAGGAGTCATGAACAGTTTATTCGTGCGTAAATAAGAGAACGGCCCTCATGAAACGCTCAGTATTTCAGAAACTGGAAAAAAACTGACTATTATTCATTTTTCCTCCTCTTTTTTTTCACTCACTGTATCTTTTCCTTGGTATTGGTATTCAGTTCCTTCTTTTCTTTAACTAGCAGTGACAATTATTATAGAGTTTATTAAATGTATAACAAAAACTAAATCTTCTATTACCTTAGTTATTTGGGAAATTAAAGTGACTATTTATATTAAATATGAAAAATAATTAGATATGTAATAAATAAACTAGATATATAAAAAATGGCATAAAAAATCAATATTAAGGGAAAAACAAACAACAATAATCATTTGAGTGATGGAAAAAGTTATTAGATGAGGTTATTTGCATGCAGCTGGAAACCTTTACAGTGGAACTCCTGCTGAGGTGGAAAACTCCGTCGTATGGTATTCGATAAACGAGAAGCTATTTCAGAAGTCCTTAATGAGGCTGAGTAGATTACAAAACGTGAGAACTTAGACGGGATACAAACCCTCATCCACAGATGTCCGTTCTGGTGTGTTACCGATTGCACTAACGAGGTACTGAATTTGCGATAACAGTGAGGGAATAGATTGGAATTATCGACGATACGACCAGTTATAGTTCTGTGATGAGTTATAGTAAATTGAAAATAACTGATGGAGTTCCAAAGCCCGATAAAATGACAAAGCTTTTCTGTTACAACGCGTATCATATATTATTTCATCGTGGCTTTTTCTTCCAGTTGAATTGCTTACATAATTGATTTTAATATTTAATAGGTAGATGAGTTATATTTATAGGAAAAGCGTCCGCAAACTCTATAAGACTCATATAAAATTAACATCGCACTCGGGACGAGGAGGATTGCGTAATAGTACAGCAAGAAGAGTATTTGAGTTAATAGCAAACTCAAAACGAGTCATATATCCTCAGATATAACTCATAAAAGACAATTTAGACTAGATTTGATAAATTAAGTTTGGATTCATGTTGTTAACCTCATTTCTTAATCGACTTATCCACTGAGGAGTTGACAGTTTATGAAATTGTATGAGGTAAGAACCAATTTGATATCGATTATGTGAACTTTTGAATATTAATAATACTGTGATAGTGAAAAAAAAGAGTGATTTTATTAATCGAGTGAGTGAATGAGTGAGTGATCACTTAAGTACACTCGCCGCTTAACAAAACGAGAACAAGTCGAGATAGAATCCAGAAAAAAAAGGGGGGGCGGGGCAATGGAGAAAAAAAAAACATGGCGCAATTGAAATAATGGAATTCAATAAAAAAAAAAAAGAAAAAAAAAACAACGAAACAACAAAATAAATCATATGATTTGACGAAAACAACAAAAATGATGAATCATCGTTAACGATTATTCTAACGATTTTGAAGATTTTTTATAGCTAATTAGTTTTTTTGTTTCTACAAATAATGATATTTTTTAACCTCATAATGTTGAGTTAATAGAGAAACGAAAAAAAAAAATCGAACTCTCAACAATATTTACTGTTTATGAGGTTATTTTGAGGTATGTGTGCGTGTGTGTTTTTTTGACGAAATTTTCTTAACTGAACACTATTCAACAATCGATATCATCAGTATCGATCTATCCCTTATACATCCATCGTTCATCGGTGAGTTCATTTATCCTCATTTTATAGCATTCATAAATAAACGAGTCAAAAAATATATTAGAAATTTGTTAGATCATTTTTTTTCCAACTCTGATTTTTATTTTCGTCTAAAAAAACATTAAAGAAATAAATATCTACAATGCTATGGTAAACCTACAATGATTGTTCGGTCAAGTAAACTCAGATTGAGGAGTTATATGATCTTATAGAAACTTTGGAGGCAAAAAAAAAAATAACTCAGGAGTCAATTATGTTATTTAACAACATTCGATGATGTTTATTATGAATAAGATGCTTTTTCCTCTCTTTATATACATTAACCTTCAGTTAATATGTAGGATTTTCATTCACTTGAAAATTTGGAGGTCTAAAATCTAACTCATTATGAGGCAAGAAAAAAAACAAACCATAAACTATAAAATATATGAAAATACTGTTTACTGTAATAGATTTTCAATAATTTGATTTTATGTTACAGAAAAAATGTATAAAATGGAGTTGAAATTTAGGCGATAATTAATTTCTATACTATGTAGATCAAAACGTTCTACATACCTCATAAAGGAAAACATGAACGAATTTGAGGGAATGAGGTATATATGTGGATTTTCACAGACTGAATGATGATAAAAATCAATATGAAACGAATTACTACTAGTTTTTTTTTCTGTTCTTCTTTGTTCAGATATAATTAAATAAAAATTATCGATTTTTTGAAAGTTTTTTATTTTTTATAAATATAAGCAAATTAATTATTTTAGAAACCCATAACGTCCCGTACGGAAGTGATATTGATCATCTTATTTCATTTCCAGTCATAATTATTAATTTATGACTAATAAAATTTGTATTGCTTTAATTGTTATTGATCGAAATTTTATAAAATGTTGGCTGAACGATTGACAGTAGAATGAGGAGGAACGAACAATGGAGTTTTCGTTCGACTGCAGACATCCTAATTTTAATCAAATATTGAGGTTAACTGAAACATGATGAATACGAATAAAAACCTCATAAGAAATGAACCTCAGATCTCAAAAAGCAGCTTAATCCATACCTCATATATATATAATATGGGACAAGCAAGCTTAAAGTAAGCTTTTGATTGATGGAAAAGCATATTCGACAATGATTGGCACGATTACGATTATGGAGGAAAATTTTTTGAACTCTCTAACAACATGGTCAATCTGAGCACTAATAGGAAAATTCGTAACGCCATTCCATGGATTATAGACAAAGCTCTTAGCCCAACTATTTGATTATAACGAAAAAAAAAGACCAAAAATGAATGATTCTAGCATTTTTTGAGTGTGTTTTTTCCTCTTTTTGAGGTTTGAGTTCACATCACAACAGTTAATGCTATCTCAGTTCCATATCAGTAACTTTTTAATGTTTTAGAAATCATCGCATTTGTAGAATGACATGAAGATCAGCCACAATCAGTACAGCTCTATGTCTAGAAAAAAAATAATAGATGAAGCTTCAGATTAAATAATTTTGCTTAGTTCCCTCTGAAAAAAGGAAAATTAGAAGGGTTATTTTGATCTGCAATGTTCCTCTCCTAAAAGTACAGTATCTTATGAGATATTATAGAGATTTTTACGTTGAGTACATTCTCATGCTTTAACTTAGAGGACAAGGAGAGTTTATAGAAACTCAACCTCATTATACTCACTCAAAAACAAAATAATATTTATATAGATCTCATTAATAACTTTTGTGTTATGTGAAGGAGAAAAAAGAGTTAGTGAGAAAGCTTGGAAAAATACGGTATAAACACTCAATCGAATATGTACTACAAGTTGTCAGCACAATATTCTCGTCATAACTCATCCGTTGAGTCATGTGAGGATCGTGAAAACAACTCTGCTAGCGATTATTATTTGAAAAAAAAATCTGTCTGTCAAAATCAAAATCTGTCTTATCACGACATCAAGAAACTCGATAAACTAAAATTAACTCATCATCAACCTCATACAATTTTTCTATGAGTGAATAGTAATTGCCTCATGTTGTCTAAGAAAAAAAACGTTATGCTTTTTCTCCTCTATCGTGTGAATTTTCGCTTATGAGATTTTCAAACTAAGCTGCTTTTAGTGATGACGATAAGAGGAAAATGAGGATTCATAGACATTTTTTGAAATCCATGAAGAATTTTTGGAGCAAAAAAAACTTATCCATGGAAAAAATGAACGGCTTAATAAAAATTTTAAAAATGTTTTATTTTAATTTTATTCCATAGATTATTATATAGTAATTATAATAATTTATCATTAACAAAAATATTAACAAAAACAAAATAGAAATTCAAAAAGATAAATGGCTTGGAATCTATCAAATCAAAATCATTTATTGATTTTTATTGATTTTATTGATAGTATTGATTTGATTCTGAAAAATACCGAATAGAAAAAAAAATCATTCCTAACAAAAATTTTCCGCATTCATTCATCGCTGAAATGAGTAGGTCGTACCTACTGCCTCTAGTAGTAGTTCTGTTCCGTTCAGTAGAACTGTGTTGGATAAAGAATCGAAGGGAAGGAGGGAGGTGAGGTTAGTTGGTGATTTTTATGGATGATGAGTAGGTATGGTGTAAATAAGGTTTGTAAATAAACAATAACAACGAAGAATAAACAAAATAAGGTTGGAACATTTTCGTTCAATTATTGTTGAGATTTTTTTAAATGATAACTAATATGAGGTATATATGAGGTATACACTAAAATGACATTGTACTCATTAGTTTCATTAATAGATCTATTCTTCTTTTTCTATCAACAATTAGATGACGTCATAGTGAAAATGTATAAGGCCGATTTTTTTTTCTTCAAAAATTAGCGTGGTTATTCGGACCGAAGAGAAGAAAGAAAAAAAAGCAGAGAAAATGTGCTATTATGGTTTTTTTTTTCATTCTGCAAGGTAGGGATCATACGGATTTTTCGAGACTCAGCTACTTCACCCTCTAGAAAAATCGATAAACCTTCATTCTACTTGGACCTCAGTGATAATTAATGATTTCTGCTGAGTAGATCATGTTTAAGCAGCGTTCATAACATTGGGTAGATAAAAGACTCAAAATCAAGAATGTTGCTTTATAAATTTGTCGAATGAACGAGTGATAGGAGTTAAGTGAAATGATGAGGTTTGTTTCAGATCGTCACCAAAACTCGGTATCAATTCCTCACTCACGTTGAGGTACATGAGCATGACAAATTAGGCTCGTATCTGCAAGAATATTAGATTTCACTTGTGTTTTAGGTAATGCGTTAAGTGGAAAAAATCATTATTATTCATTTTGATCTCCAAGAAAATCAATATTTTTAGTATAACATAGTTGTTATTAGGCACTTGTTAGATGTATTGATGATTTCCGAGTGTTTTTTTTTCTATCTTTTCACTTATTGATTTTATTTTTGTCAATAAATTCATAATTAAAAGTATTTTTGTATAAAATTTTGTCAAGTAAAATCTAATACGAAGCTATTTCATATTTCATGTAAGACAGTCAGTTTTTCAAAAAAAATTCGTTATGGATTCGGAGGTTTTTTCATTAGTCCTCAATTTGTTATGATCCATCCACTGTCCTCACTGAGGAACGACAGCTTAACTTGAAAATCTCATGGACGAATATTAGCGCGGTAAAATAATGGATTTTCAAAATTAAATTTAAATTAATGCACTGAATTTAGGCTGAATTATGGAAGTATTTGAAAAAAAAAAACGTAAGCAAAGCAAAAAAAATAGATACATCAACTTCTGAGATAATTTATGGAGAAAAAAAATGAATGAGGGACATATTTCTTAAATGAGGACAAATATTGAGGAAGCAAAACGTTCAGAACGATTGAATTGTTTTCTTCATTTAATAATAAAATTATAATAGAAACTCTTATGGATAAATTAATGACATTGAGTGAAATAATGCTGAATCTTGTCAAACTCATTTTACTAACTCGAACTGGACGACAAAGAGAGGCACAGAGAGGATGAAGAGAGAAAAACACTAGGCAAGAAAAAGAGACGAAACTAAAAATCAATACAAAAATACTGGAAAAACTGGTGGACAATTGAAAATGTATGAGTTCGAAAAAAAAAAAACGTCGGAGGGAAAATACTGACCTTAAAATAATGTGAGGCACAGGCTTTAGTTGTTTGATCGCATTGAAAGACTAATTCACGAAGTTTTTCCACGATTCTTTCCTAAAAGTACTAGAAAATAAATGAGGAAAATGTTTGAGATAAGAATATAAGGCAAAAAAAGAGGACGACATTTTGGAAACAACAGAGGGCAATAAGGATTTTTGAGGTAAAGAAAAAGTACTATCGATAATTTGATAGTCTTAGGTATAACGAAAGAGTGACAGTTATAGCATTAACTAATTACTCCCTCCGTGTAGTGAATTTACAGCTTTTTCCTAATGAATTTTTCTTCTAATACTGATTTTTTTTTGTATATTGTAAAATTCATACCTTATTAACTCCATATATCATTGATAAAGTGAGGTTTTCTTTGAGGTACACGATAGATAACATAGTCAGAATGTTAAATAATATGAGTTACTGAGTAAAATATTGTTAATCAAAGTGGTTTCACATAGTTATTTCATATATTTGAGGTGTTATGACGTAATTTGAGGGAGAAAAAAAAACAAGTAGTGAACGAAAACAGATTGCACCTCATCAACCTCGACTAGGATTGAGGAATAAATACGGATAATTGAACTAATTAAAATCAATTATACGTTACAGATTTTCATAATACAAAAAATATTCGGCTATTGTTTAGAAATATTTATTTTTTATGCTAATTTTTTAAGCTTAAAAAGTTTAACTATTCAATAATTTTGTTTGTATTTACGTAAAAATATTTTTTATAAGTCAAAAAAAAGATGAGTCCAGTAATTATTTTACAATTAAGTATAAATAAATGATTTTTACAAACAGAAAACAACAAAGAGTTTAACTTTTTTTTTCTCACCGTACATTTTCAAACTCTACGAAATGGTATATATGTATTTTTTAAAAGAATTATTTATATAGAATGCATTAATGGACAAGGAAAAAAGCCACATTACTTATACCTAACCTCTTTTTTGAGGGTTATGACTCATGCGATTTCCTCTACATAGCATAATATCCATTTTTTTTTCAGTACTATTAAAATTTTATGTGTTCAATTGATGTTGGATCAATAAACAAAAGTACTTGATTGATAGAAACATGTATTCATTTCTTTTCTTCATTCACTCATCGATTTCATTCCCTCATTTCGCTTCACTACATTCATTTCCTACCCTCATTCACTTCGTCGCTCGACTCAATCACTCATCTCATTCAATGATTTGTTCATTCGTTCATTTATTCATTTCCTTCGTTCATCCTCTCATTTCATTCATTTCATTTTTTTCATTTTTTTTTTCGCTGTTTTTATTTAAAAGAGAAGAGCTCCATAATGTGACTATGCATGTAATTAAATATTTCCGATAAAAAAAAATATTCAATGAATAATTTTAGATAGGAAATGAAAAACGAGCAAATTGAAATACTTCAAATTGAGGGCGAAAGTTAACAGACCAAAGATGATGAGGGAAAAAACTCTTTTCAGCATTGCGTTTGAATTTATTCACAATTTCGTCATTAAATCGTCGAAAAAACCTTTAACAGAAGGAGCAGGATAAGGAGGAGACGGGAGGTGGAGGACGAAAACAGAAAGAGAGAGAGAAAGAAAATGAGGTAGAAAGGGATGAACACTTTGCGTACGGGTCGAGTTATGACTTTGACGTTAACTTAAATACACTGCCACATTCCTTCTGCTGTGGATTGGACTTTAAAATTTAATTAAGAATTTTTCTAACATTAATAAAATGACAATGAGCGAGTTTTTCTTCGTTTCCAATAGAAATTATGCAAATTATTTCGGATTCGGCGGATGTGTGAGGTTATTTTGATCCATGAAAAAGAACAGGGGCACAGTGGAGCGGCTGTGGAGTGGCGCTTAGGCCCGAATCACTTCGCAGTCGACACTTAGGCTTGCCGAACCCGCCATTCCTCCGGGTTCGGTAGATTGGTGCCAGAAAGGATGAGATTAACAGCAGTGATGAAGAGAGGTCAACTTAAGTCATCGTATAGATGAAGCTCGCATTCAACCATCTCCATGATATCGCGCTGATCTCCATGATATCACGTTGATGAACACAAATGCGAAGGCGTATCCCGCAACAGGAAATGATCAACGCCAAAGCTTATCCTATCTTATCTTATTTAAGAAAAACAAGGAAACTAAAAGCACACTGAGGCACAACAACAACAACAACAATAACAATTATTTGCAACTCAACAAATTAGCAAATAAGAAGAAGTGTTTGTTGATTATCGAAGCCGAAACTCAGAGGAATACAAGAGGAATATCTAACAGAGAACGATTCAAAAATGAAAAAGAGTTAAAAATAAATAAGCATTTCAAAAAAAAACACCTTAGCGCATTCCAGTTCTTTTCGTTTTCGACGCAATTCGGCTGTACTCATAGCGAGTTGCTTTTCTGCTTCGGCTTTCTATAAAAATTCAATTTCTTCGCAAAAATGGAAGGAAAAAATAAAACGAGGTTAAGTTGAATTCACACGAGTTACATGATGGACATCCATCTCCAATAAGAGGAAAAGAAAAGGAAAATACCTCGTTTTGAGATGTTGAAATACTGATAAGTAAAAATTTTCACTCAAAACTGTGGTAGTGAAAAATCTTAAGGTTATCGATATCGATCGTATGATGAGGAGCATTAAACTTAAGCTTCATTTCTCAAATATATTTGTTTTGTATTGTTTTAAACTCAAAAATCGAACTCATAAACTGGTTTAATTTGTCACATTAATAAAATTCTATGATGCAAAATTTTAGTCTGAACATTATTGATCAATTTAATTTGACCTCCTGAAAACTCCACTATTGAGTTTGGTGTTTCGGCTTATTTGAGGCAAAGTTTTCAACTATGTAACACAACGTATTTTAATAATAGTACCAGAAAAATTCATAACAAATAGTATGTAACCTCAACGAAAGAAGACTCATTGAAGTATCAAATTTGTACCTCAATGTTTTTGTTTTTCGACGAGTTAAATACTCGTTTGACTCACGCGAATGCAATAGAAACTCAAAAATTTTTCTATTATCAAGGAAATTAGGAAACCTCTTAAAATCCGAACATTAGTGGTGACTGTCAAGATGAACTCCATTTATTTTTATTACTTACAACATTGAAATTTTATTGTTTAAGTTTGAAAAAGATTCTTCAAAAAAAAAAATTTAAAGTAAGAATTTGAATAACGTAGAGATACAGAAATGCCGACTAGATATGAGGAAGAAGCTACAAAATTGAACTCACGATCAATTTGAGGATGTATCATGAAGGAATCCAGAAACTCATATTGATACAAAATGAACAAATGGAGAATGATCAAGTTAACAGTGAAATACTACAGTATCCCGTCTATGAATAGATCATAATATAGCGATTATAACTCAAAATCATTACCTCGAAAGCATTAAAGCTTGAAACGATAACAAGGTGATTCCGAATCGATCAGTTTCAACCCAATCGGTTCGATCGATTCATTCAGAATCATCATAAAATACAACCTCAAAACACTAAGGAGTTCGAATAGATTGTAAGAACGAAATAAAACAATCGACGTTATTAGACTCCTCATGAATGAGGTAATGTGAGATGGGCATCCTATAGAGTACAAATAAAAAAGCTAATTTAGAATTGTTATCGATTAACGATATTGCCATTTACGTGAAAATTCGAAATATTGCGAGTACCGGAAATGTGATGTCGAATAGACAGGAAATATGATGCTTTTCGTATTTCTCGAGGGAGTACAGCACTTTTGCCTATTAAACTTTTGCAAGCGACATGAGGATATGAGGAAAAACGGAGTTCAGATTCTAATGGTTCTCGATAAAGTCACTCTAACTTATCAATACTAAGTATTATTTTCATAGTATATGATAATTCTCATTGAATATTTTCATTTCCCTCAATCAAATGAGTAAGATTTCATATTGATTGATTCTATTAGAGCAATTTTTTCAAAATGATAACTCAAAATTTTGAGGTAATGAAGATATTTTCAAGTTGTACAACAACATTTGATGTTCATTTTCAAAATATTCTTCTTATATTATTATTTAGATGGGAGCAAAAGTCAGAATAAATTTGAAACAAATTAAAATATGTAAATAGTTATCAGATCATTTAAGTGATCAAATGAGTGAAGATTTTCTTCCGAAAGAGGAATGGAGTGACAAAAACTCGAATAAAATATATAGCATAGTGTAAGAAAAAGTAAATTATGCGCAAATGACTATATTTTTCTGAAAATTTCGAGTGAAATGATGCACATCTACTGTGAGAGAAAAAACAGAACAAATTCTCTGTATATTACACATAGGAGACTCAGTGTATAATTTGAGGCTTATAACTCACCTTAATGACAGCTTCTTCTTCGATTCGTTTCTTCTTTTCCATTTCTCGTCGCCTTTTCATCGGATCCGTGCTCACCGATGGCGGCACAGTAACTGATTCGCTACGGAGCGCGTTTTCTCGCGCCTTTCGTACAGCTTCTTGACGAAGTTTAAGAGTGGCACGACATTTTTCCACCATATCTTCACTGTCGTGCTAAAAAAATGACTCGTATGCGACGATCATTGACGTTTATTAATTAAGAAACTGCTTTTTACATTATTAGAATATTTGACTCAATTCAATACAACAACGACGACGGCAAAACCTTGAAGAAAAACGCTAGTTAATAGATACTGAATTCTAAGACTATCTTTCCTCATTGAGTTAGGATATAAGGGAAAACATAAATGACAACTGACGAATACTCTCCAGTAATCTTAAACCCTATGGGAACATTGACAGACTTTTCTTTCTTCCTATATACCCGGGAGGATTGAAATTTCATCAATTCGTTTGGTCATTGTGCTGCTCGTCTAAAAGAGAGAGAGAGAGAGAGAGAGAGAGAGAGAGAG
>KN716396.1:130050-141573 GCA_000816705.1 Dictyocaulus viviparus
TATGTATCTTCACACGAATAAATGTATGAAAGTCCTTGTATATTATGATGGTGCAAATATCATTACGGTTTCTGCTAGGTTGAGATAGGCAAACTATCGCAAATATATTTACACCAATCTAGTGTACATAGAGAAATCTTAATGTTTTTAATTATTGACGTTCTAATAAGCCGTATAAGCGTCGATATTACTATTATATTGAGCTTAAGCTTTCATAAAACAAGAGGCGGACTGTTAACTTGTTGAGGTTTGTGACGGATTATGAATCAGTAATGATTCATAAAGAAATTATTATTTATGAACCCAAAAAAAAAACAGAACTGGATTTGTTTCGTATATAAGTTATTTAATCAATAAGCGATTGAAACTCAACTATTCATAGAAATTCACTCAAAGTGAGGATAATGTGATTCAGATGCATATCGATTGACACTTATACTCAGTGCAGATTAGAGTAGATTTTTGTTTAATCGCTTCAAGTTATTCAATCAATAAATCGACATCTCTGTCAGCATGTTAGAGTTGAAAGATCAATCGATAAGCCTCATCATATTAATTTTACAAATATAAAGTCAATAAGTAAATTACATTAAAAGAACTCTATAACTTATAAAAAGATACTTCATCAAGTAAAACGTTATTGACATTTTTCATTTATCAAATCGGTCAGATCTAACAAAACAATATTGTCATACAGTTTTATGACTCATTGATTAAACAGAGTCAAATCGAACTCTCCTCTTAATCGCTTTCGACGATTGAAACTCTAATGGATCTCGTTTTAGAAACGAAAAGAGGAAAGTGTTAACTAGAAAAACACACCAATCATAAAGTACGACAAAAATAAATACTGTAAGAAATGCTAAGTCTCTATAGAAATTATTTTACAGTAATCCGATAGAAAGTTTATCGTTTGTTTGAGTTACGAGGTTTGAGTGAAATCGTGAAATTTTAGCGTAATACATTAAAAAATCAATTGTAGCAATACGGTTGAATGATGGTTTTTTGTTAATACATCAATAAAACCTACCAAAATCCTTCCAATTTATCGCATAATAAAAAATATGCGTATTGATTGGTAAAGAAGAGAAGAAATCAAATTAAATCGAAATGCTTAACGTTTTTACGCAATAACAAAACTCATCCCCTCATAGTTGACCGTTTCACTAGAAAACACTTTCGTCTTATCAGAATATCCTCATCAATTTGAGTGAATTCATCCTATGACGGATTCATAGCATCGCATTGAATATGAAAATTAAATATAGAATGAAAGAATACTCTGAACGATTATAAATGGATGGAAAACGAATAGAGATTGTAACTCATCGAACTCATTGTACCTCATAATTTTGAAAGAGTATAACACTTAATAATGCCACTTTTTTCAAAAATATAATACATAATTTGATCTCTATGTGAGAAAGGGATATCGATAGTTTAACGATAGCGGTGTTGAGTGATTGATTTCGATCCGGAGAATAATCAAAAGAAAAAAAAAACGACTCATAGCCATAACGAATCGATGAGGATGAGAGTGACACAATAGTGAAATGAAATTCATAATGAAAAGTTTATTATTAAACTGCACGACAACAACAATACCTCATAACAGAATTGAGTATGCAAAAGAAGAAGAAGAGCTGAAAGATGAATATGAGGTAAATGAGGTGCAATAGACTTTATAGATAAGCTGATATCCGGGAAGAAAAACATGTAGAGCAATCCAGAAAGTATGTTTGATTATGATTCGAGATAAAAAAAAAACACAACTAGTTATAAATATTTACTTAAACTCTACAATTTTTTTTCCATGTACGAGGAGATATGTTTCGATGAAATTTTCCTCGGTATCGTAATTAGAACTCATAAATGGAGGTTCAAATCTATGTTGGAAAGCTTAAACCTCATTCACTGATAGTTGAGATCTAGTGATCGATGTATGATTGAGGTTTCATGCGCAACAAACAGGTGTACAAACCTCAATGGCATCGGGTTAATTTGATTTGCTTACAAAATGTAGATTTTTTTCTTTACAAAAATATGTTTTAAAAAAAAAGGTCAATGAATGTTTTTATACTCGAAAAATTTTGAAGAAAAAAAATGACAAAGCCATTTGGATCGTAATGACCTATGAGGGAGAATCCATTTATAAACTAAATGTACTCTCTACGGAAGACAGAAGACATCAGAACCTTAGCTTTTCCTCTTACGAGTATTTTCAACCTCAAAACCTCATAATATATTAAAATCCAATTGATTCTTTACTGAAGAGGAAAGGAAAAAATAGCTATTTTTCACTTTGTAATTAACAACAAGCTGCTTCGAGTTCAATGAGTGAGATAAGTGATGAGTTTTTATGAAAGGAAAAGCTCGAAACTCCTCATTTACTTACAAGAAATGAAAAACGGCTATCAAACAAAACTCAAATACATAAATATAAAGTATGATCGTATTATTGATATTATTTATATTTATGAAAGTAAATAAAATTATTGTTTTTTTCCTCTTCTTAAAATAGTAATTAGACAATTACCGTAATCTCATGTGCTTCCTCCAAACAATCTAGTAAATGTTTCTTATAAAATAATATTATAGCAATAGAGGATTATATATAATATCAAATTACTCAAAATTTCCTGGTTATTTTAAGAAATAAAAACGATTCCCTCAAAAATTTAATCACCTAAAACCTCATAGAGCGGAGGTAAGAGTACGTAAATAAAACCTACTTGCTTAGGTCTTTTATTCAGAGCCGACGATCGGATCGGTGTTGGTTGAGTCACGTGAGTTGATCTGAAAATAAAAACAAAAGGGTTTTTGAGTTGCTATGAGGAAAAGCTGCGAGTCTTCTTATTTGAATAACACTAGAAAACAAGTCACTCAAATGGGACCATGCTTTTTCTTTTCATTTAAAGAGCATTAACTTATTAACTTTAAGTGAGTAACTTATTAATTCTCTATACTAAACAGCTAGACCAGGTGAAAAGCAAAAAGCCAATTATCATCATGATATGCAAGCTCATTGTTGTATGAGGTGAAAAGGAGGGCAATATCTAAGAAACCCTACAAGAAAAAAATATTTGATGATGTGCATAAACAAACTGTTAATGTTGATCGCTTATCATTAAAAACTTTTGTCATTATTTTCGTCATGTGAAAACAAACACGACTTATTCCAAGTGAGAGAAAAAAGTTTGCATTTTTTTATACCTCACATATAACACTCATCACATTTGAGTCACTGATAGTTAACTGACTTGGAACTCCTCAATATGGAGGAACCGCAGTCAAAATGGTAGAAATTCAGAGGCGATAAGAGAAATACAGATGTTTTCGATGTTGAGCACGACGCTTTTCAGCAAAAATCACTGTCACAAGATTTTTATCGATTTATGTTGAATTTTTTTAATGCTGTTATGGGAAAAAATGAACGAAATTCATTCATCAATTACAAAATCAATGTAGCAAGTAAAAAACTTCATTGCTGAGTTGGTAATTTTCATTGAGGTAGTGAGGATTTAACTTTGAGGACGGTATAAACATCAGTGAGGATCTCTAGGCAAACGAAAACATTACGCTAAGGTGATTATTTTTAACTTCATACTTCAATCAAATTTACTCTTCCTATTGAAATGTACTCATTATTGATTCGTATTTTTTTTTGTCATCCCCATTAGAGATAAAATTTGGAATGTTTTTCGAACTCATCATGAACTTAGGGAAAAGCTTAACAATTATACCAATACGAAAATTTCTGTAATATAAGTTAACAAAGATGATTTCCTTGTCCTCGTCTTGAGTTAAAACTATGAAACTCAATTCTTAGATCTAAGCAACCTCAACAAATAAGGTATCTATCAGTAGGAAAAGCTCTGCCAATTACAAAAGCACGTAATACATGCGAGGAAAAAAAAAGGAGGTCTTCTAAGTCACATTGTAGAAGAAACGCGAGGAAAAAGTTAGAGCGAAATAAAAAATGAGATGCAACTTTTTTTTTCTCCTCGTTTCAAATTGTCCGAATACGTTAATCAAAAATTGCGCATAAGAAAAAAAAAATCTGGAAGCACGGCAAAAGGAGGAATTGAGTTAGAATTGATTAAAATGCAACGCGGAGCGTTAATAGTAGAACTGACGATGCTCGTTGTAGTTAAAGAGGAAATTTCCTAAATGTCCAGAAGGAATAGAGAAGGCATAAAGATGGAGCTTTTTTCGGTACTCAGATTTGCCTCATAGATATACGAGTACTGATATTGCAACTGATAACGTTTTGAGGTATATAGTTATATTGAGTGAAAAAAAAACCGTTCAACTTCATCATCCTTACATTATTGTGTTTATGACGGCGGATTCAAGTTGATCAATGACGTTGTGAACTCTTGAGGTATCAACCATAGCACTATCGAATTTCAGATCTGAAAACAAATAAGTCAACTATATGCCAAAAACATTCCTCAACGCTGAGCTTCTCACATAATCTCGAACCTTAGTCAAGACTTGAACCCGTATATCGGAGTATTCCGATCCAGTATGATACCGATTTCACTATCGTGCTTCAAACTATGTAATCACTCAAAATATTGACTCGCTAGCATGAGGTTCCTCCAATTTTTATTTCAATGTAAATAATATGAGGTATTTTATGCTATAAGAAAAACAAGTTCTGTTTTACTAACGAGGAGAGTTAATGAAATAAACATTTTCTTACTGTTGGATCTTTGAGTTAACAGTCCTCAATTCTCAGAGGTAAGTGGTAATTTGTGACTGAAAATTGATTTTTGATACTTATTTTCTAAATGAAATCCATCTCTATCTAACAAAAAAAGAAAATCAGTGCATTTGAAAAAAAAACACTAAAAGTTTTCTGAAAAAGAGACTAATCAAAGAGTAATGAGGGATAGAACCTCTTGTGCTTTACAAGGCATAAAATATTGATGTAAGCTGAAGAAACATAACATAGACTCCAATAGAATAATCGAATAATGCATTATATAACGAATTTTCCAGTATCATGTATAGACTCGTTCTGAGGAGAAAAAAAAACAATTAAATATTCAGTTACTGGATAAAAAAGCTTATTCCTGCAAATTGATGATTATCTTAAGCACAGTGATGATAAGCGTACAATGTCTTCATAGGCGTTTCCTCATTTGATTTGATCTTTCCAGTAAATAAAGAATGAGGTTTGGAGGGAAACACTATTTCAAACGGAATAATTCACATTACATACACTTGTACAACATCTATTCAAATCAATATGAAAAATTATGTAAATAAGCCCACTGAGTTCATCAAACGACAACATATTATTGAGGGAAAATATAAACGCCGTCTCTAAATTGAAACCACTTGGACAACAGATGGTGCTTGAAAGAAGAAAAAAAGGAATGAGTGTGGCTCATTAAATCGACAAGCTATTCTTATCTCAAAGAGAAGCTTAGTATACAAATTACATCACATAGGAGGTAAAATGAATAATGAAGTAAAGAATGGAGATGATTGGAGGCGTGTAGTGTAACGGCACAAGTTGCAGCAGAGTTATGCAGACGGTTTTGGCCTTCCTCCTTTGAAAAATGAAGCTTTTCATAGCTACGAGAGGTCAATGATGTGGCACCAAACGTGACCGAAAAGATAAGCGGCAATGAAGTGATAGAGATTGGCAAATTCTTATTATATTATAATCTAGACACGAACTCAATAACCTCAACGATACCACAAGGAGGTTGAACGCACGTCACATCGCAGAGAACGAACAACACCTAAGCTGGCTGATTTTAACATAGAGTAGAAGGGTAGAAACGTCCGAAAAATTAGGCATGAAGCAAAGCATTACGACAGATTCGATCTCTCAATATATCGTCTACCAAATGATGTGCTTCAAAATACTCAATGGGCTTTGTTTCGGATTGAGTGACAACTAAATTACTCAATCAGGATTATAATAACAGATAAAAGCTCTTAGTTATTCAGGTTGAGGACTAGGAAATAAACTTATCCAATGATCATTCTTTGAAAAATAATCATTAAGCAATTTAGTAAAGTTATCATTAACTCGTAACTCATCCACCGTCAAATAGTAATCATAGGATGAGTTATCAGTTAATGAATACTTTGTTGATAACAAGCTTCAATGTAAATAATCATTCGTCAAAACAACGATGTTTTCGACGAGAATTGTTTTGCCTAACAGGTCAGTACTGTAGATAAGCTCCTATTAAAACTGCTCAAGTTTATAAATTTTTCTTAAATTGTTAATGTTTATGTTTTCACATTCAGAAGCTTTCCCTATATAGATTGATCTACTATGATTTTATAAGACAGTGAAAATAAGTAAGGTATGAAGGAACACACAACTCATAAAGTAAATGAGGTCGTAGTATGTGTAAAAGAGTGATTGAGGAAAGAAATAATAGAACAATTATCACTTTAAGATTGTCAATAATTACCTCAACAGCTTTACGTTATGACTCGTTCAGCAGTGAAAACCTCATATGGAAAAGGTTGCTTCAAAATCTATAGCATCTTATGAGCATTAAGAATTAAGTGAATAGTGATGAGTTATAATTTGTTTCCTAAGGAAAACATTACCTCATTAAATGAGTACTCTTAAATTTTAATAATCTAAAAACTCAATTATATTTGAGCAGCTAAAACTTCGTAGTCGATGAAATGTTCACTAGCAAATCTTTTTTTTCTATTTGTAAAAAATATTGGAAACTTTATTAATTTTTACCATCCACCTATTCGTATAATATCTAAGATTGAAACTTAATGAGGAAAAGAGGAAATGAGGAAAAAAAAACGGTACTTTAAAATTGAAATAGTTGATGACCGATCGTAAACGACCATCGTAAAAGTCTAACAAAAAAAAAATTTAACGCTATCAATGATAAGATTAGGAAATTTTCTATCTGATAACGAAACAATATATTGCATTTTTTGAGGAAAGTTTTATAATAAAATGAGTTAATTATATTCAAAAATTCCTTCAAAATTTACTAGTTATCAATATCTACAACGTGCATAAATAATTTCGAGTGGAATGAATTTCAGCAAGTTCACTACCTCACTGTTTAATTCACTAGGGAAACAAATCTTAACAAATTAAATAATGTTAAAAAGGTAGATCAAAAATGAATAAGCTTAAAAAAGTTTATTCTCACAAATATACACGATAAAGCTGATGATGAAGTGAAAAATGATGAGCAAATCCGATAATAGTCTAATGATGGCGGCTTATATAATATGTAAATGAAGTTTCTCTTCTTCATAACTCATCAAAACCTCTCTAAGAGCATTTCTATAATTTGAACTATTCTAGAGAAATTTCACTTCTTATTCATAATAATTTCTGTTCAGTTTTGTTGGATTGCGTACGCGTAGATCAAATTAATTCTATTCAAATTATGATTAGAGCACGTTTTCTGAATTCTCCTCGTCTAAAGCTAAACCTATTATATTTTGAGACAAAAAGAAAGAAGATGTAGGGGTATTTTGGCTTAGGTTCGGTAGCCGTAAGGTTTATCTCAAAGTTGGATGGTGTACCTCAAACTTCGATGGACAAACATTTCTTAGCTACAAAAAAGAATAGAAACTTCTGGAAAGATATGGAATCGTATCGATAGAGATATGAAACAGAGAGGATCTGTGAAAATATGTATGGAGGTTTCTGAGAGGAAGTGAAGACAGAGTGAGGTATAGAGTGGGTGTGAGTCTAATCGAAGAATCGAAGAATCAAATGTTCGAGGAATGAGGTTGCACAAAGAATCGAAGTAGATCTTTATATTTTCATAAATAAATCAGTTTTTAGAGTTTTACAAAACACTAAAAAGAATTATCAAGAGATTTAAGCGATTACAAAGTAACAATATTATTTAAAAAAAGACCAGAATACTCAAGGATTTTCCAGAAAATCACGAGACTTCTTTTTAAAAAGCATATTTGTCGATTAGATAAACTATTATGTTTTATTATACTTCTATACATCAAAGATAAAAATAATAGCTTTTCATAATGATTGTAGATCAAATTTTTCAATTTCCCTCGTCTAGTCAAAAATGGCTTATCCTTATGTGAACGTATTTTACCTATTTCTTACTTTTTCAAACCTTACGGCTATTTCCTAATAACTGCTTCAGCAAATATGTTATTTTCCTCATATGATCGAGGTAACAGACTTGTCAACAACAGCACGAAACTAATAAGTAGAAATGGAATTTAGATTGGAGTTTCATCTCTTCATCAAGAGCTCTAAGAGAATTGAAAATTGGTTTTTTCGTTTGTACTCCTTCATCATTAATTCTCGTCACTCAATGATACACCGTTCTATTATACCTCTTCCCTGAGGCAATTACCAATAGTAGTAAAATTCTATGATTTCTCATCAACATTTCATCAATATCAGATCGTACAATATAACATTTCACTATACCTCATTTTGTTTTTTTGTGGCTTATTGCCATTATAAATATTGTCCTCAAAATTCTACTGCTACATTAAGAAAATTTATTTGATGAGTGACAGTTTATAAGCTGAAATATTGAGGATACGCGTAACCTTTAACGCTCTGTACGAGTTGTAAGCTTGGTAGAATGACTTGATTCGTTTTGAATTGTGAATGTTTGAAGAGATCTCGCATTGATTCTGAAACCATTTCCAATGCTGCATGAACACTAACACACATCGATTCACCATCTAAAATAATATCGATTTGAAAATAAAAATTAATTAAGCAAATAAATAAAAAAAGTCCCCTGAAGGGATGTATTTATAAAGTTATTTATCCCAACGAAGTACTACTGTAAAAAAATCCTCATATTACCGTACACACTTGTCTGAATGGCTGCTCGAATAGTACCGTTTGACGCTAGGATTTTCTTTAATAGGTAGCATACTGTAACTGACCTACCGTAATACTAGGCTCAATCAATACCGTAAGCTTAATATCTTCTATTTGTAGCATTTTAAACAAAAAATCAAGTTTTTTTTCTCAAGATTGCACAACATACTTCTTCATTGTGATTGTGTTATTGCTTTTATTAAAATTTTTACTCCAATCAATAACAAAAATGATACTAATGAAAAAATAATCAATAAAAAAATACTTCAATCATTCACTTTGAGGAAAATAGAGGTATAGAATATAATGAAAATATAAAATAAAAATATAAAAAAAGAGAGAAATAGATAAACAGAAAAAAAATGAAAGCTAAACATTAAAATAACAAAAAAAACAAAGAGGGAACTTAATTGACTCACCTGGAATGTTTGTGTTTACATCTAGAGATGACCGTAATCTGGCGATAAACATTGAAAATCGTTCCACATCTCGTCGTAGTGTTGGTGAAATCTGAGGTAAAATGAGTCAAAAAGAAAAGGCAACACAGAGTCGAAGCTTGAAAATAAATATACAGATTAAAACTTTTATTCAATGAAATAGTCTTGCAATTAGAACAAAGACGTCAGGTAAGGCTTCTCCGGAGTAGATCAAGGATTGGATATTCTCATAGAGAAATAAGGAACGAGGACGAGGAAAATAAGTGATAGTTGAAAATTCTATTGGGCAAAAGTAAAACAATTATAGACAATTGAATAATTGATCGTTTAGTGAAGTATGAAAACAGTAAGAAGTAAAAATTTAGTGAATTTTTTTCTTGTTTTTTTGAAAACAATAAAAATTACGTACGAAAAAATACCGTAACCAACCGTTCTGTTTAGTGCGTGATCGATATCGTTTGTGGTACTGACGCTATTCGTCGACCACATCTTTCCTGACGATGGATGGGTCAATTCCAAAATCTTTTTCTCAAAAAAAAATCAATTCGATCAATAATTGATGGAAATAAAATGCGATGAAAAGAAACGTCACAAACCAGCGATGCAAAGAGGAGGAAGAGCAGAAGCATCAAAAAAAAAAAATGTATTGAAGAAATAAATGAGTCTTACGAAAGTAAGTTAATTAGCATATCATGTTATTTAATAAATTATCGATCGATTCATAAGAACTTTCGTCCAAATTCGATCAATAATCGGATATAGTGGTCCTACATGGATTTATATAGGCGGCAAGCTATAGAAATTTTTCTAAATGTTTTTGCCAAGAAAAAAAAGTATCGAAAATTTCGACCAGTAGGATATAAATTTCAAAAATTTTAAGAATGAAAGAAAATAAGCTTGCTTATTAATAATAATATTAATGGAATAATTTATGCTAATTAAAGTGATTGAGGGAATCTCACTGAGATGAAACCGACATATTCATGTGAAATTATTTGTAGAGAATCAGATTTTAATGAATACGCTTGTGATTTTCGTCAATGTAGTTGAAGAGATTTTTGAGTCAAATCCTTACAAATGTGAGGAAAATTTCGTAGAAAAAAAATATGTTTGTGGCTTTTTTTGTTTTGAATAATAATTACTTCATATACCGTTTTTTTCAGTGTGACAAATAAGAATGAAGCTGAAAGTTTTAAGGAAAAAAGCCTAAATATCTTCTGGCATCCAAAAAATACACACACACATTTAATATGTATTGATTTATCCGGCTGAGGTTTCTGATATCACGTTGGTCAAAACCTTAGTAAAAAAAATCGATAAAACTGACGCATTTTTATCGATATGTATGTTTAAGGCATATAGAGTTTACCTCAATGAGTAATAAGTTATTTGAGTTATATTTGTATTATTAAATTATAGATTTTAAGGTGTAACAAAATTCTTCTCGTGTAGAACATTACACTTTAAAGGTCATTGTTGATTTCAATACGTCTGTAACGATTTTAAGTCGTTTAATTGTAAAGTATAAAAGTAAGAGTTACTGTAAGAGTTCAATAAACTACGGTAATGAATGATATTGATCAACGCGAAAAACATTCACCTTTTCAATACTGTAACTCAATTGACCTACCATCATTGTCGATCTTTAATTCACACAATCCACTTAGCAGGAAAAAGCTTAATTTTATGTCGATTAAAAAACAAACATGCAGCTCAGAGCATTTGATAATAATAGAAACTACTTAGCAAAAGAATGAGTCAACTTGAGGGTACATAAGAATAATGTAGTGTTGAAAGAGAAAATTTAACGAGAAAATTCAAACAAAAATAATGTTGTTGATTATGCAATGAGTAAACAATTCTAAAGAATACGAGTAAACAACGAATAAACAACACATAAACAACGAAAATTCAACAGAAAAAAAAAGAAATTGCGTTCGAACGGTTTCACTGCAGGGGTGCGAAAAAAACGTTTTAACTTTGAAGAAAAAAAATCGATATGAGATCAAAAACAGAGGGAAAAAATTGCAATTTGAATATTCAGTAAAGTGACAACGAGAAGAAATCGCACGATCAATAATTTCTTTAAATCTAATTTTATTTGAAAAACTCCTTAGAGGAAATGATAAACAAATTAGCCGTTTTATAAGAAACTGAAAAACCGAAGTGATTCGGATACGGTAAGTTTTGTAAACAATATATTTATTTATTATTGTATTATTTTAACAACAAAACAATAAAACAAAG
>KN716397.1:2536-19087 GCA_000816705.1 Dictyocaulus viviparus
TTTGTTGTTTGCATTGAAACTCGATAACTCCTATAGAGCTGGTGATAACAGAGAAGCCTGCAGGTTATTTATTTCTTGAGAATTGATAACGATATTGAAGAGCAGCTTAAAAATACCATCCCGGTATAAAGTGATTAGCGAAGTTGTTATATTGAAGTAAAACTCGATCGTAGTACGAATTACTGAATTTCACGAACGCTGAGGTAAATCTCGCTATAAGTTTACGCCTTAATGAGCTTTTCAAGGAAAACCTCAGATACCAAGTAACATATAAAAGTCACTCACCAACTAATGGACTCAAGTCCGAATAATGATATTAATGATGTTATCGTTGAAACGATGAGGTTATGTAACCTCGTTTATCGTTCCACCTACAATAAACTCATCAGATCATCTGTTAAAGCTGTGAGTAACAATATCCGCATTCCTCTATGGAAAAGCTCCATAAACTAGAATTAATCGAATTTTTTTTTCCATCGACTAGAACTCAAAAACAAACAATAAAGCTGATTCTACGATCTATTGGGTTTATTTAGCTACGTCGAATAGGTTCTATTTTCATTACCGATAGTAATTTTTTTATTGAAAAGTTTAATACAAAAAATAATTAAATGCATTATAATTATCCAATGTAAAATTGAGGTCATCAATTTCTTGAATAGAAAAACAAACAACTAGAAAAAAAAGTGTCTTTCAAAGATTTTTCCGATGATTTTCCCTGAGGGAGCAATATTTTTCGTCCTCTCCTAAAATTTTTCATCCATACATTTTTGTAACGAAATTTTCTTTTATAAAATTAGTCGATGAATTGAAAGCTTATGTTTTTTAGACGAAAAAAATCTCTTAACCATCTCGATCAATTTGATTATTCACCAACGTAATAGAATTTAGTGAAAAACACTGTAAGGAGATCAATAGAATCAGATCTGACGTCGTAAAAATCGATATGTATGAAATATATGCTATAGAAATGATTGTTACGTAATGAAAGCGGATAAACAGACAGGTAAATAAAAGCAGAAAAAGCTGGGAGATTACTGTAGAATATGAGAATAAGGCATTTTATTTTGAAAACAATTGAAATAAAAATGAAGACGAGGATTTTCAAGACGCAAAAGATAAATATATTTATTGATTAGTTTTGATGACATCATAGGTTGATGACGTAGAGATGAAAGGTGTACGGCCATGGAGTTAACGAAAAAACATATTGTTTTGAGGTTTGAGGATCGACTCCCACAAAACACTTCCCTCTAAAATTATATAATATTCTATTCAACGATATTATAACCTCAATGTTATTTATGTTTTTGATTTTCGTTATCGTTTTTCTTATACTCATTTTTACACATTCCCTCACTCGTTTTATGACGTATTCGTGATATCAAGCTTCTATCGCATCAAAACTTAACAACGTTAATTATCGAGTGTAGATCAATACTACCTCATCACACAATGATCTAGCGTATTTTAGTTATTCATATAGTAAGTGATTCTGAACAAATATTGATTGATTTCAGTTAGTGCTTATTTGAGATCTAATGAATTGTTATGAAAGCTTTTCATTTGTGTTCCAATTCTATTAAAAGCTTAATTCTTTAAAGATCTAATCAATATAGGTCATAATATTGATAGCATGTATTATTGATTTTATATTGATGTAGCTTTTAGTAGAAATCCATGTATACGAATTACGTTAGACAACGGTTTTCGTCCGCCCACTGCCTAACAAGCTCTTCATCCCATCAGCTTCAATGAATTCGGACCAGAATAATCTGATAAGATGAGCAGCTCTGACTTGACAGAGTTTGGTAACCTCAAGTCATCGTGTTGGCTAAACTCCCTCACATTCAAGTACGACATCTTCCACGACATGATGGTGCCAATATAAACCTTCGCAATGAGTTAAAAATCGTGTAATCCATTTATGAAGTTTATCCAAAGAGGAACGATACTCATATCAATATGATCTATAAAATCAGTTCATGTACGATTTTCAATTTTATATTATTCATTTTTGATTTCATTTAGACACGAAATTGAGGAGAACTGATGAGGTTGATTATGCACATGAAGCTGTTCAGCTTAGGATTTGATCTTGGTGACCAACAAAACGAGGATATTTTCAAATGTTTTCTTTTGAAGAATATAAATAATCTTTTTTTTGATTGTAATACAATTTACTATGAAACGCAGTACAACCAGCAGTGGAAAAGCTTCATAAGTTCCATATGGAGGTGAACGACTGAGTGACGATACTTTGAGTGACAATACTATTAGTTAAATTGACTAAAAAATCATCTATCAATCTATAGAAAAAGTCTTTTGACTTTTTCTTTGGTTAAATTTCACATGTTAAAAATATGAATATCGTTTTTGCTCAAAAATTAATTTCATATCACCTTTGTAATTTATCCTCATACCTCACATTTTGCTGTTACCATTAAAAACGCATTCATTTTTTGATGCAGTTTTTCTGTAATTTCGAGTTTCGGATCTCATTTACAATTAATTATTGATTGATATCGATCCTCATCCTTAGTCCTCTTCATGGGCAAGTCAACATGCTTTTATTAGAAGCAGAACCATCTCCTTTACTTACTTATCTGTATGGCTAGTCTTCAAGTATTGCGCGCTGCTCAACAACCCTCCTACTTCAGAGGTTTGCTTGTGGACGTTGACGTTTCGTAAAGCCCTGAGGGTGGAACGAATCTCAACGGAATTTAGCCACAGGCAGCTATTGTTTCCAATGAATCAAAAGAATATTGAAATTTTGCAAAAAAATAAATGATATTCACTAGTCTTTCTTCATTCAAATTTTGGTGTCTTTGAATGAATTTTCTTAAGCTTAATAAATCCTTAATATTACTTTTTAAATATTATTTTTATAATCGCTTAATTTGATGTATTTTTTTAATATGAAATTTTTATTACGATGAAAATTACTTTCAACAAACGTTAAAAAGAATCCGAAGAAGCAATGCACATTCAGTTATTCGATCGAGGTTTTTTAGTGACGTAAATATAACGTCTTCTGGATGTCATCTGAACAGTTGTGGTTTCATCATAGTCGTTGACGTCATCAAGTTTGTTTACTAACGTTTGTTCTGATGGTGTATTGGAACCGAACGAATTTGGTATATCAATCTATAAGCATTTGAAAAATTTTCTCATCCTCTTGGAATGATTTTAGAATGTACGGTAATTGTGATCTACTATAAAACATACCGTATCGTCCGGAATTCCAAAAGGCGGACGTTCAGAGGACGACGTCAGATGCGTTGATACACGTGGTTGTGTCATCTGACTATTCTCTTCTAAAACAAATTATAAAATGTATTTTAGATAAAATTCTTAAAATCGTAATACTAATAAATTTTTCTTAAAGTAGTATTTCTATTTTACAATTTCTTTCATTAATATTCATACTAGTTTCCTACCACATCATACTGTTTTCCTCTTGAAAACTAAGTATTTTTAAGCTTTATGAGCTTACGATACAATTATAAATATCATTTATATCACAGGTGACACGTAGCGCAGTGGTGGAGAAGGCAGAATGAAATTAGTTAGCGCAGGTTCGCAACCGCATCAAGCCCTAATAGTCCCAATATTCTTCCGGAGAAGTTAAATTGTTACTAGTAAAATCTGGGCGAGGTAAAACGCGCTGATGTGGAAAAATTGCTCAGCTTAATTCATTATTCATCAGAGCAAGCAGGCATTTATCCACCTTCATGATATCACCTTGAGCTCGGACGTATGAGTTTATCTCATAATGAGAATTGATCAACTTCGAAGCCCATCTTATCTTACAAATGTTTCGTATAGACAAAAAAGAACTAACGTATAGAAGATGTTCTACGATTTATTGAACTGTCGACAGTGTTTATCAACGGTTTTTGGCGTGATGGTACCTACATCAGCGAAAACTGAGTCAGATCTGTTAAAAAGCTTTGATAACTTCTTTTCTGTCTTTGCATAAGTTCATCTACATACACACTTCATTTGTGATGTGAAAAAAAATTTCTTATACCTTTTGTTTGCTGGTGGTCCAATATTGGAATGTGCCGGCGGTGCTGATCTTATTGACGCACCAATTTGATCATGGGATGGTTGATGAACTAGCAGTGTCTGTTTTTCCAGTCCATTAAGTGAACCACTAGAAGAGATTATCTAATGTATTTTGCGTAATATTACGCATCAACGTTTATGATCTCTTTTTTAATCGATAAATATTTATTTAACATAAGTAGTTTATGATTGATGACCCTATTGAGAAAAACGAAATGGCTAATAAAATTGAAAAAGTTTTTTTTCTCTATCAGCTTTATCAGGACACAATTCTTTTGTTATTATAATTCATGTAGATGCACATGCACACTAGACCGAGTATCTGTTGAAGCAGGTTCGAGTCTCGCCTGAGGTTCCGCTATTTGAGATTGATCTCATTATGGATCTCAAAGCAAGTACAAGCTACAAGGCTTCAAGTTTGTGATTTAGTCCTATTCATGAGCTTACTTTTTGTATCCCCGTGTTTGATCGACTTGAGATTTCTCGAAGAGGGATATCCGTGAACATTATGGATATCAGTTCAAAATATCAGAAAAATTTGAAAAATCACTAGAACTAGATAAAACTGAGGTACTACTGATTATTCATGGCCACAGTTAATCACTTGTAATATCTAATGCTCTACATAATATTGATATTGATATGATTTAAGGCACCTTCTGAAAGTAATCTCACACAAACTCTGAACAGAAATTTTAAATTCACCTCATTCCCTCATGGGCAATCTCAAGTACGCCATCATTTAATTGAGTATTTTTCAGATTTTGGAGAGCCGATGGTACGGTAGACGGCCTTGAAATCTGTGGACTTGACTTTTTCTGCAATTAAAAAATTAATAGAGTTTAAATTTCTCATCACGTTAAGAAACTAGGTAATTCTTTAATTTTTTTTTTTGGTTATTCACCGCAAATGATGAAGTGCTGAATGTTTAACTATTTGACTAATTAGTAAATTTCAAAGATTTCAAACTACTGCAGATGGTAGGAAAGGTCAAAATACAAAGCAGGATGAGTTAAATCAATTGAGTTACAATGAAAATGAGTTCAGTGCTCAACGTGGACATCGTTCTGTTGGAAGATGCCGTTGAACTACAAGAAATCAAGCTCAACAGTCGAACATGTCTACCAATTCTACCATTGACGTACTAACGCAATGGTGTCAATTTCGTTTTGTCGACGTGAGGCAGTGATATAAAGAAGATCAGATGATCACTTCAAGTTAATCTACAGACCGATATTATCGCACAAAACTAGACATCAACAAGTTGAAGACGAATGCGTTGTGCATCGCACAAGAATTCAACTACAACGTTGGCTCAAAGCTGTGCAATCGTTTTCCTCCTCATTACATCCTCGATGCTCTTGTATCTTTCTCAAGCCGCTCGGTTACTTTTGCTAAACTCTGACGCCACGTCGCTTATCATATTGATTTCATGACCTACATGCATATTGCTTAAGCATTCTGAGGTGTTCTTTCTATTGAGTGTAAATGGGACATCAGAAACCTGTTTGTTTTCAATGAACACCATTTTCTAGTGGTTCACTCAAAGACGAATCTCTTCAGAAGCATCGTCAAGGTCGGCTACCATTAATTTGGTATGCCTAATGTTTGGTGTTATAGATAGAGTATTATCGGCGAAATGTGGAGGTACGTCGCATAAAGCAACCTTGTAAAATTGTAAAAAAACCTAAAATAAAATTAATGTAATAAAAAAAGTGAAATCAATTGAGTCAATGGCAATGAGGCTTTCGTTCATCCTCACTATTTTTCAACAAAATCCATACTGTTCTCATTGTTATTAGATTTTACGGGAGTCTTCTACATTTTTTAAGAAGTCTAAGAATAAAACATTTTCATCTATGTAGAGATTTTCTTTCCTTACAAATCTCAATATAACCAATTCAAAATAAATAATGGGTTTCATGAATTCGTTAAAAAATTCACCAGCTCTGCAAAACAGCTTGAAACTTTTCGTTAGATGACTTACTGAGCTTTTCTTTTATGTTAATAAGCTGACCTTTTGCTCATTGAGAATTTGTAGCTCCATCGGACATGGGCAAAACTTCGCGTCTGCTCCTTTTTCACCAGGTGCACCTTGAAGGAAATATTCAGGAGCTATTGTGAAACAATTGACCTCAAGATGAATGAAGAGAGCAAGAAAAGTATGAGGGCGAGATTATGACTCAATTGAAAAAGGAAGAAATTATGATAATGACTATTTTCTCTTTCTCATAACTTTAGCAATGACTTCCTTTCTTTTATTTTCTTAATCTTCTTCATGCTCCTCACTTCTCATTTCACACCAATTGAACTGTTTCCAATTGTAAACAGCTGTAGAACTCAAAATTAATCTTATAGAAATTAACCTTTAGCTCCTCTTTCACCAACGTTTCCATTCATGCCGTCTAATCCGCTGGACCCTGGTTGTCCCACTGGTCCCGGGGGTCCATAGATGTAATTTCGCTGGAAGTATGTTTTATTTTAGCTAATCCTGATTTTGTATTAATTTTTTCTCTATTTTTTAATATGCTTACATCACTTATAAAACTTAAAAAGCCCAATCAATCGTACACACATACCTTTCCTCGTGGGCCTTGTGCTCCAGCTCTACCAACAGGACCATTGGCTCCTTTCGGACCGGGCTGACCAACACCTCCTTCCGCTGATCGCCCATTAGGACCGCGACCACCTGGTCTACCAGGGAAACCTTGTGGTCCTTCATCGCCTTCAGCACCGACATCCCCTTTAATTGACGGCTATTATGAAGACACTATACAAATTTTAAAAGAAAAAATATCTTAAAAGCATTTATATAATAAAAAATAGAAGTGAAAATGACAGTACAGCTGTGTGTGTTTTTCAAGCACTATTTTTTCCGTTTTGTCAATATAAACAAACTTTTATATTTGTGATACTTTAGACAAGTGATTTTAGACAAAATTTTCATCTTTTCTTACAATAAGGAGGAGTGCTTACAAAAATTATGCTTACAAATAATTTGTTTACAAAAAAATTTTTAACGGACGTTTTCACGATAGTACGGATAGAAATTTATTTGTCTTATAACTTCATAACAATCCGTCTAAAGAGCTCTAAGGTCGGCATAATGAAACAGCCTCAGCTGCTGAGGTTCAAAAATAATGACTCGATGAAATACAAAGCTACACTGAAATTCGACATGAATTCAGTCTTAGCTAAGCCCTAAGTGAATTGCGTTCCTCTATGAGGTGTAGGTTTACGTTGAGCAACAATGGTTCACTATACTGATACTAGCGACACATCCTAAGCATTACTACCCTCAAGGATGACAAAAATATGGTTCGTATTGGAGGCTTTAGAAGAGCAAGGTGTATTTTTTTGCACATACTGTTGCTCGGTAACATTTCACTAAGATTAGTAAATGAATGAATTTTGACAATGGGAATTATATTTAAGGAATAGAAATTTAAACATACCATCAGCTCCGTCTGTAGAAGGAATACCGGGTGGTCCCTTATCGCCTTTTTCACCTTCTTTGCCTCTTTCTCCTGGCGGTCCGATGGGTCCCATTTCTCCGACTGGACAAATCACGCACTTCTCTTCCTGTTCCTCAAGAATGTCTCTGGCATCTTTACCACGTGGACCAGGTGCACCATCGGTTCCAGGAATTCCGTCTTTACCAGGTTTACCTATGAAAACAGGTTGACTGATAAGGAAAGATATTTCTGACGTCTTTAATCTAAACAGAAGCTTCTAAGAAAATTTCAAACATTGAACAAAATTGACTACATACGTCATGCGTATTACTCAAAATTTAATCATAACAAGTTTTTAGAGCAATTTCTGACTAGTTCATAGTTTTCGGGTAATCAAGGGCTCTGAAATGTGAAGCACATGATCATTGCTAAGGTTTCAGAATGTCTTGAATGTAGCAGCATTTCTAGTAGTTATTGTTATTGTTGGCTTGTGGTGATGACCATGACGGCATTAAACAGTACCAGATGGACCAGGTTTTCCTGCTGCACACATGACTGTAGATCGCTCATGTCGACCAACTGATTCCATCAGTACAGTGACTTCTTTCTCCAAAATCTGAACATATTGATATTATTCAAGGGCATGACGAGTTTTATGCTAGGCGTTATTGATATTTCTCTAATTGAGGATGGAACATAATTACGTTGAGTCAAATTCAATGTAAAGTGTAAATGACAAATCAGTTTTTCCGCGAATTGGTGATGAATGTAAATTCTCTTTTGTTAACAAATCCGTTTCTAACGTACTTCAAATTTTCACTTTTTATCATTTTTCACGGTTGTAATGGTTATGAATGGAAAATTCTGGAGAGAAAAAAAGTACTGCCTTGAATCCATGCAGACTTTGTTGAATGAAATCACGAGAATTCTCGACTCTTTTCATTATCATCGGCATATATGCTAATTGAACAAATACGGTAAGTGCTGAAAAGCAGATCGTCGAATATGCGGCGTAGTAGAATAACATCTGAAATAAGAAGAAGAAGAACTTCTAAGAAGAAGAACTGATGGTTCGTAAAAAAAAATTACATTTGATTATGATAAACAGCATCGACTTCTTATGGAAGAGTTCAGATATTCATTAGAGTCAATAGGAATACAAGTAGCTCATAGTATATAAGCTTTGGAACATCAAAACAGAATAGAAGCAAAAAAAGAGAGCAAGACGAAAAGGAATTTCCTGCTAGTGAGGAAACTTGTGGGGAATGAAAGACGATGATAGTTAAGAACTGCTGTAAATTTTTAACAGTAATATTTTTCTTATAGATGTTGTTATTTCATCTCTATCAACTTCACAATACGTCGAGCTAATCGCATGATTAAAAACCTCAGAAAGAACTTCTACCCTCATCTGCACACACGCGATCTGTTTTGCTACCGATTGCACTAATGAATCGTTGAGTGCTTTTGCGTAACTGCCTACGTTCTTTTAATGTACGAGTAGGACACGACGAAATGAATCATGCAATAAGACGATGGACACCTCTCCAAGATGAAGCTTCGATACAATACAGTGAGTCATTAAACCAACGCTGAATTGAGTGCAGTACCATTTGTTCAGTCAAAAGTAGTAAATCGGCAATAATCAGCAACTAACAGCCAATAAAATTAATGTGGCCAATGCCAAAATATTGTTTATGTTTATTTTTTTCTTCAAAGAACTTTCTTGTTGTTATCGATTACTCATGATCTTCATTATTCGAAATATGATGGAACGATAAACAGTACTACATCATCTCAATTACATATCTTTTATGATTGACCAAAAAACTTTTATATGACAAATACTTTACACAACTTCCGAATCCGGTTTCATCAACCCTTTTTCTATTGCAGTACCTCGTTCAGTACTTTAAGACTATCAATCGATAAAAAATTAAACTAATGAAACAAAACTTATCATTTCCAAGGTTACCAGAAATTGTTTGGTCAGAGATCATTTTTTTTTGTAACATATAAAAAAAAATGATAATAATAATCATCATTTTCATCAGAGTAACTTCCTTATACGTAAAAACCACTACTGTAGTCGACAGTCGCGTAAGAAAGACAGATGAACGACTTCTGGATTTACTCCTAAAAACAGGCCATCCAAGTAATCGATCCATTAGTAATATGTCCGATGATCAAATTTTAAACCTCCCATGACAGAGAACGTACTCGATTACTACTATTTTCATTAGTTCAATCAAAATCTGATCACTACCCTATATTTCTTACAAAATCAATTAAGTAAATAAAAGTTATGTGGTAGTTTTATTTTAGATTAATATTTCCCGTTGTAAACAATTTAATTAGTTTCTAAGACTAATCAGAATTGGAATAAAAAGTTATCATCTAGTCAGATAGAAGTCAAGGATGAAATGAGTACACGAGAGGAGGCAAAACAACGGATGAAAGTGATAAAACTAGAGTAAAATGAATACGAAATGGAAAGTAAAAACTGTAATAAAACTATGTAGAAGACGATATAAAACAAGAAGGAAAAGGTGCATTGAATAGCTAGTGAATTTGATCGCTACAGAAAACGAATGCAGTGGTTTTTCTCATCAGAATTTGACGTTAAGAATTCGATAAGAGAAATCAGGTCGAGTTTGTTCCGGTTTCTTGACCTGATTTCCGAAGCAACAGATATGGATGATATCAAAGTGAGTAGCGACTTATCGATAAAAAGAAATCCTTTAACAGTCTTCGTAAACATAGTGGAAGAGTTCTTATTGAGTTCAAAGTAGTTATTTAATAATGAAAAACTGAACTGATTACGAGCTTGAGATGACGACAACGAATCGAGAAGTAACATTTCAACTTTCAGGATGGTATACTGTAAGGGTTATGGTATCACCTGAATATCAGATGATTTAGTCCATTTTCATGAATTTAATATTTTATTGACACTAGTTTTTCCGAATCTACTTGTCGTAAGGCAGCTTAGCTCAGTGATAGTATGGTCGCTATGATATGCATGATCAAAGTTTTATATCCAGGCTGGAGTGTGACCTCAGGTTAACCAAGATTTCCATAGATAGGGGTCTCGTATCTTTTTCAGAGATATGATTTACCTCAATTCTTATCGTCATCCTAGCTCTCACAATGATATTTAAATCGAATTGGGCACCACAACGCTGTGGTTCAGCCATGAATCCTATCATTTTCGAGTACAATTCCATAATGTAGTACTGCACTGTACTTAAGAATCTTACGGAGATGATCATGTCTATGCTATTTAGCCTTACAATCCATCTAATAAAATTTTGGTAGTCGTTCAATATTTGATCTATGATGTTGAAATGTCGCTTGCGCTGAGTTTGCCGCAAAACTTGGAACCTCAGGCTGAACTTCAACCCTCACTTGCAGATATCCTTGCAGTTTTGCAGTCAATTTAGCTATTTCCTATAGATTTTTTCCTATTTCCCAGTCGATTATAATGGACGGATCATCTTCACTGTACTCTATAGATATTTTCAGCTATTTGAATAACTTTCCTCTATCCACTTTTTTCCTCTTTGTTCCGCACAATCAAGTTGAACACGAAGCGAAGAGAAACATGGCAGCACCTACGTACGTTATCGTTGAAACCGTAGATGTTCTACGGTCATCGAATGTGTTCGTACATAATGCACTCCTCTAGATACCAGCTTTTACCACATTATCGATTGAATATCCTTCTTATTATCTTATTATCGATTGATACAATCATTTCAATCGCTATGCACTAAAGAGAATCGCTACTCCACATTTTCTATTAATGACAAACATTAATCAATGCTTCAAGGAAGCTTATCAATCGTGATAGAGCAGTCGCCACGTATGAGACTCACATATTGCTGTTATGCTATCACTTATCACTAATCATATCTTTTTATATGTAGTGGTTACTAGTAAAATGTATTCAAATGTTTCATATAATACACAATACACATCAACCAGATATGTTGGTGGGGCATTTTTATTGCAATCATGGTGGCTCTCAAATAACATCCAAATGCAGATATTTCAACCCCTTTATTACTAAAAAAAGCCAGAAATGCTAGGGGGCTCTTATTCCTGCACCAACAAAGGCAACACCATCATTTCTGTGTTCTTCGCCCGATTAAATACTTCACGTGACGGAAGTTCACCATCTTCAGCCTTAATTAATCAATAATTATTATGAAACTACAGTACATATTGTAATTCAAAACTAACCTTTGTCGTAACCAAAACCATCTTATCAATTTTAGCAGCACCGTTCTGTCGTAGAATATCAATCCTAGCCGATCTACCCGGTTCAACCACACCAAATACTGGATTCACACGATACAGCATATTATCCGAACATCTTACCTGAATGGAAAGAAGAACTAGCTAACTAGAGCTCTAGCTGTAGAAGCTGCTTGCAAAAATCTAATCAATACGCCTTACTTTGAAGAATTTACGTTCGGTTGTTTCATTAATGATGTTTACACCCTTTAGTCCTCCGATAGCTTTATAACTCAACTCAGGCGGCTCCACACGTAGTTCAGAAGGCTTAGCTTGAATTAAATGAATAAACGAGTTGTTCGAAATTTAAGTTGCAGTTGATAGTTGAACGCGGGCATTCTACGCAACAATTAGTAAAAGTTTCAGTTATACCAAAAAAAAAACAGGACATCAAAAGAACAAATCTTCTCCAATTAGATGTAAAGGCAATTATTATCGAAATGATATGCTAAGCATATCATATCGATTAATTCCCCAAATCAATCAATATTTCAGCTATCCACTAGATATCCCACAATCATCAATAGACAACCTACCACTGCTATAAACGCTACAAATTCAAAAAAAAAACTGGTTCAAGCAAGCGTTCTCGTTTTTGAGCTTCAGGGAATTCATATGCACGTATCAAGAATGAGGATCTAGTGGAGTGATGGGTTTATTATCGTCTAAACCTAGTCCGTTAGATTTCAAAACGGAGCCTAATGAATGTAATGTGGTGATGTTGATTTAGATTGACTAAAAAAATGATGTATTCTGTAAATACACACAAATAAAGCTATAAAAGTCAGTTACTATGATGATAAGTAACACTTAGGTGACGATTCCCATCGAAGCGTTACGGTATTCAGCTTTGAGACAAAACGAATATTTTTGACATACCTGGTAGTGAAGTAGTGTTAATCTGAAAAGATTTCCATAACGAACATATTAGAAACTTGAATGGTTTAAGCAAACAATGATGACGTAATTATGTGTTCTTAAAAGTTCAGTTGTGAGAAGATCGCTGATTTTATAATGATGATAAGGTCGGCAAATCAATAAATTTGATAGAGTACCTTGCCAGCACTTCCTTTCGAGCTTCTTCTGCTCTTCTGTGAAGTCGACTTACTACGCCCACTAAAATAACAACTTTATATATGTAAGTGGTATTACTGTATGACTTTTTTAATGCACCAAATTCTTCTGTATTATGAATCGTATAAAGGTGTCGTTTGAGAGATTCTTTCTAAATATAACTGGTAAACACGACACTACTTCATACTTCACACTGTAAAACTTCGAAAATCATCGCATTGCCATCCAGAGGAATACGAGTCAGAGGCGAAATATAGATGACATAAACATCTAGAAAGAAAGATGTACAAAAAAGAATGGTGGAATGGCGCCTCAGAGGAGGCAAGCAACCTTTTGAATGACCAGGTATAAGATGGGAGAACGTGTTCGAAGCTAACGTCAAACAGCTACATTCGCAACTTTAACAGATTAAGGTTCATGAATATGTCGTGCTAGCCTCACTATGTCCGTAGAAGACCATAAGCATCTAAGACAGTCGCGTGAAAGAGAAACGTACAGAAGTTTGCTGAATCTCGCCTGGTGCAAGCTTATCTTCCAAGCGAGCTTGTTTTCTATCCAATGCAATCAATACAAAAAAAACCGAAAAAAGGGAACAGTTTCCCTTTTTTATCAGCGAATTAAAACCACTAGCTATTTCTTTTATATAGGAGATTCTTAAAATCATTTTCTATGATATGTTCTCACTCGAGCCAAAAGTACATTGCAGTGAGGAAAAATGTTTGCCTTAATCATTTTTATTTGAGCAGTGAGTGAGCAAAAATCATTAAACTTTAACGTCATGATGAGCATGTTCACTTACGATTTGCTTTTGCTGCTTCTGCTTTTGCTTTTGCTGCTCTTTCCGCTCTTTCCGCTCTTTCCACTCCTACCGCTTCTTCCACTTCTTCCGCTTCTTCCGCTCCTTCCGCTCTTTCCACTTTTCTTACTCTTTGATGACTTAGACTTAGTTTATAGACGTAAATTCTAGCATATCAAATAAACAAAACGTATAGACTAACTCCACGGCTACTCCTGCTTCGTCCCGATTTCCTGCTTTTGCTCGACTTACTAACCTTTGATGACGTACCCCTCTTTCTATGGCGATGTGAACGACTTGAATGAGATCTCTTTGATCTTTCACCTCTTTGTGATTTTCCTGCAGATGATCGACTCTGAAATCATTATGGCTTTAAGAAATATAGCAGTGATAAGCAAAAAACCAACCTGAGCTTTAATATTACCGCCGCATCCAAATAGAGCAACTGCCCCTGCAGGCACTGAAAGTATCCACCACATATATGCAAAACCTCACCATGAAATTACGCTTATAAGTGAGGATCTTATCCAGCTTGAAAATATTTCTGATAGTGATTTTCTAGCCATTCCTGCAAACGAAAACTAATTTACATAAATACCAATATAATTTCATTGATATCACTTATAATTCAATGCTGGAAATTTTATTTTTGAGTGTTCGTTATAGTTAGTCGAAACATCTTTTGCAAAACTTACTATGAGGAACACATCGGTAAGACGGTCCCTTCACTCTGTGGTCCAAGAAAGGATGACCTATAATGAAAATTCAAATAAGAGTCAGCCTCTCCATTAGGTGAGTAGTAGGCTTGAAGACGTCACGGTGTGTGTATACTCAGAAGCTAAAATAGACACCTTATAATGAGAACAAGCGATCGGAAATATTTGTGAGGTAAATTTTGAAGGGATTTGAACCAATGTAAGAGCATCCGAAGAGATAAGAAAAGGAGAAAGCGTACTATACATGACTTTACCTCACATATAAGTCCAATGTTGCAATCAAAATTACCGAGCCCTAGCTTGTCTGATAATGAAAGGAGTTACTTCCATGCAATAAGAAAACATAAGCCGTAGCGTTGATCAATCATTTGTGGGGTACGTTGTTATCAGTTATCAGTTGCGGGATATGATTTGATACGCCTATGCATTCGTGTTCAACGTGATATCGTGGAGGTGGTTAAAGCTGCGCTGGTTTATACAATGACTTGAGTTGACTCTTATTCACCGAGTCACTTCGATGTTCCGATTCAGGGCAATGATCTCAGAACATCATGCTACCGAAAATCAGATGGGCACGACAACTGACGGAGGTGAACGATAGCAGGCTGACACGAGCTGTAAGCAAAAGAATTGCTTTGATTAAATTGTCACATTTCCTCACGAGAGTCGTAGAAGAAGATTATGATGCTTGGCGTAGCTTAGAACGAAAAAATACACTGAAATACTTTTGAGGGTGATATGGAGAAATGGAAGATATTATAGAAGTAGTTATGCATTATGAAATGAACTTAAATTTTCCTCCAATGATAGAAAAATATGCAATTTTTATATGACAAAACTCATTTCCTGTTTTATTTTTTCTTATTTCTGTATTTCTCTGTGTTTTTTTTTTCTCCTATTTCTATGCTTTTGAAGGTTAATTTAATTAAATATTTTCAGCTTAAGGTTGCACTAGGAATTAAAGCCTTAACCATGCCCTCAATTTTTCTTTGACTCGTTCTGTGCTCATGTAAATATGAAGAGGAAATGAGTTTGCAAGAATGAATATTAAAAATTCATTGCAAAAAAAAATCACATGGTATGAAAACTAATTAAATAGATGAGAGCAGAAGCTGAAATTCATCTCTCCGATCTGATCAAGTTTATTTTTGTAGATCATTCAGTTATCTTCCTGGATAACATTTTCTTATTATCATTCTTCTGCCTTTTTTTCGGTATGAATTCTGCAGCCGTCGAACCACCATAAATTCTCGGAACGTGAGATTTCTCTATGTAATACAGGTGATCTTTGACTATATAGATTTTTCCATAGACTTATCACATGCGAGAGTTTCAAATGAAGGATTCTGGAGTTTTTGATAGCTTTCGAATGCCTTTCACTAAGATTCCGTCAAGCTCAAGATTCAGAAGATTGGTGTAAAAGCAATACCGTATCCACCTGAGCTCGGCTTTTGACCACTGCTTCGCACAACTTAGCACTTGGAGGTGATGACACTAACATTAAGCTCACTAATTTATTACCCTGTCAATAGCAATAAGCTCAGATCACTCCTTTGAAAACTACCATTGATAACCACTTATTCACAAAGTGCTTTAATGCTAGAAGTCTATTTGTTGATTTGCAATGATAAATCATTTACCGATTCACTGCTTCGCTTCGTTCTTCAGTACTTCTTGCAACCGCTATTTGGGCTGAGGTGAAAATTCCGTAGGATTTACTGAGCAGAGAAATCTAAGAAGCTATGCTTTATTGCCTTGGTGAAGATTGCTCAACCAGAGTCAACAGCATCTCAAGCACTTAATCAGATCCGAGATAATAATTTGAGCACGAATACATAAGTGCATCCTGTAGGAGGATCAATCAACCTCATGGCTTATCCTATATTATCTAGCTCGTATGCCTATTACAACATACAGGAGATTAGAGTTAAAACAAAGTAATTTCAGTGCCGTTTTACCTGAACTACGTCATTCGGCTCTGAAGTGGTTTGGAAGGGCTCAAGTAGATGTTAACTGTTATTTTATACAACACAACAACATAAAAATATTGTTTTCTATTTAATTAATAACTCATATCTTTTCAGACAACCTCAAAGAACACATATATATATATATATATATATATATATATATATATATA
>KN716397.1:21224-35519 GCA_000816705.1 Dictyocaulus viviparus
TTTTATTTCTATACAACGGTGATAGATTAGTGACGTGAATCTAAAGTTCATCAAATATTACGAAAATATTAAGCTACTAATTTGGTTTAAATAATTGCATAGCTCAGTCAAACATAGTCAGCTCAGTATTCCTCATCCTTCCATTGAAATCTAGTACCTCTTAACCTCCTCGTCAGTGTCACAAGAATGGTAGATTTGGTTTGCTTCGGATAAGCTGTTAAGTTGGTCTATAAAACCAATACCGTATACACCAGAACTCGGCTTCTAACCTCTGCTTGGTATAGCTTGGCACTTACAGATAGTGAGTGATAATAGCATAATCAGCTTGTCAATTTATTATCCTCCCGCAAGAAATTTAGATTACTTCTTATCACTTAATGATCACTACTCATCAGTTTATGACTAAAACAATCACATAAAATCGATGGCCATGTTTTATTGTGTCATCGAAAAACTGATGTAAACGAGTCAAAATACCTCAATACCGATGTATATCATGTCATGCTTTCATTCACATTACCTGTAGTACCCTTTTTCCCTCTTAATGAGGAATTATCCCGTCCTTTATGATGTCGTCAGTTTATTTTTTGTTTCTAATTTTTGGCAAACAACGATGTTTCTATGAAATGTGCTTCCAAGTGTTTCTGGATAATTTACTGCTGGCTTGCAAAATACTTTCCACGAAAATGAATTGAAGTTTTTTTTTCTCTTTTCATTTAAATGGACTCTTAGAATTGGTTTTAGTTTTAAATAAATTTAAAATGTGTAATCATTTACCACCAATAGAAAATCGGTTTGTTTTTCTCTGCATCTCTGCTTTTTATATGTTATCTATACTCATTTTTTTCTTTTTGCTTTTCATGGCTCAATAAGTACAACAGGCTGTTTATACATAAAAGGTCGTTGGTTCAATTTCTGGTGAGGTTAATGTGTTTCACGGTATGAAAGCATTCAAATCCTTAACTGATTAGATTCTACCTCAGGGAAAACATAAAGCATCATTGTTTGCTTATTGATTACTCTCAAGCAGGATGATTGAGTGTAGTTTATCAATGAAACGTACCTGAAATGTATTCATATCAACAGAACCATCGTTTCGTTGAACTCCTGATCGAAATGAGTCTAAAATTTGTTGGTGTGAGGCTTGTAGAAGAAAAACAGTGATGTAATAATGATTCCATTCGCAATAAATAAAAACAAGCTATGTTAAGCAGTTCATATAGGTATGTAATTTTAGCATACAAAACTTAAGAAAAATATTTTGATCGGATCAATCCAAAAATGCTTCGCTTTGTTTTTAACTCATCAAATGAGTCTAAAACATTAAAGTTAACGTCAGAACGATTATTCAGAATGTTAAGCTTTTCCATGCGCGGCTTAACTTTAAGCTACTATCAATCAATTCAATCTACGGATCTATTTTGAAACTCATCGATAATTTTCATGCTGAATAGATACTAAATCAAGTGGAATTGTGATGAGGACACAAATTATACCCTTACCTACCGTAGTTACACTACATATGGCATTCCTTCATTACAATTAGAAAAAAATTCTTCATTATTACTGCTACCAATCTAGCGCCATGTCAACTCAATAATTCTACAAATTCCTGCTTACCTCCTACCTCACCTCTTCTATCACATAATACAATTGGTGTTCATTTTATTTTACAAGCCATTATTATCAATAAGTACTGTTTCGCGTCAAAAACCACATCTATACATTGAACCGTTGAGGGTAGTACGATTAAAGCCATTAAAAAGAATGTGATGTCCTCCGAGTAGTCTTGGAGTCCCCTACGGATTAACTCGCCTCACTCATTACAAACTCCTTATGTAACTCTTTCGATTTTCGCATGATTTTTCATCCCTCGATATACATTGTCTTTAGTTGTATGGTTTGTAAATTGGAAAAAAAAAGACTTTTCATTCAAAAGTTGCTACCAAAATGTTTTCAAAGTTATTTATGACGTCATTTATTATTATTTAAATAGTCAGTTTAAGCAGATTTGTTACCAATTGATCAAATGTTACACAACTAATATTTATCATTGTTTTTTTGTGATAATGTAATCCAGTCTTTGATCTACTTTACAAGAAGATTCACATTGACCTCCAGTTTTGGTTATTCTAATTTGTAATGGCCCTCCTCATTGGTGGTCAGCTAGCACTAAGTGGTTTCGTTACTACGAGTGAATAGAATCAACTGACCGCTTCAAATAGCCATACTGAAGATCTCATGAAATTCATGAAAAGAAACATCAAGCTGATGAAGGGTATTAGTATTTGCATTGACGTCACAAAAAAGAGATTGAATCAATTACGTCATCGTACAACATTGTCGCCTAAGCTGTTCGTTGGTTTAGTCAAATTTTTTCGACCTCATTTTTCGGTGATCTTCCTCGTATATTCCTATCTATTAATGGAGGCGAAATTGTTTACTTGACCAAAATTTAGTAAATATTACTGAATGTCTTCAGTACTGCTTAAAATCGATGTCTGAAAGCATTCCATTGCAACACCAACGCAATCAACGTATTACACAATGGGAAGCAAATTTGGTCTCAGATTGAACCGTATTAGGAACTCTTCAGAAAAAAAAACGATCTTCTTAATTTTTTACATTAGAAATTGATCGGACTCGTCGCTCCTCAATCTGAATCTACATTTCGTGATAGAATCGAAATGAGGACATAATGAGGATAACGGATTGTTAGGATTTAATCAATGATATATGATGACTATATACGGTACTCAGTGACTATACCTCCCTCCGACGAGGTTATTGTGATTTCCAAAATAAGAATTATTAGAGAGCAAATGAGAGAAAAATTCTCTTTCCAAATCCGTTCATTGCGTTCCCACTGCGTTGTATGCCTTACGAATAGCCAGCCAACGGCATTGATTGAACAATTACTCCCAAGTAGTACTCTGTTAGAGTGGTGGCGGATCGATACTATTCATCTACCTCAATGAATCAATTTAGTGCCATTCGAATAACCGACAGTATCGATTGATCAATTAACTCAAATCGACAGTTTACTGTAGTAGCAATGGTTACATATTTCTTCACCTACGTGGCCAGCTTCCGGATTCTCCGCATCAGTTTTCTTGAGTGGTTTCAAATTGTTTCCTGAACGTCTACTTCGTCTACTGAGGTTGCGTTCACAATGAGGTAGTGCTGTAAAGTACATAAGAACAGAAGTTGATCGTTTAGAAGATTATTCGAACGTCGAGATTTTGGTAACTGTGCTAAAGTTATATGAAATTATTCTATTACTTTATAAACGACTACTGTAATAAAATTCATAACTCTTTCTCTGTAAATGATCGGCACACGTCACGGCTTTGAGGCTTCAAAAATTGTCAACATTTGTTCGCTTCCTCAAAATTTCCTAATGTTTTATCTAATATTCAAGAGTTCAATGAATACCTCACTTAACTCGCATATTCTTCTGCCTTTTTGAAGTTAAAACTTAACAGTTTTTGTTTCTCAGAGAGCTGAAAACGCGTTTAATTTTAATTTCACTGAGTCGATTGGCATATTTTAGGCTGAATCGACATGTAGCATTCAATCTGCATAAATCCGAGGAAAAATTTATGAGGAGGGCAAATGCATAAGTATATCGGACGCATTCTGTTTATTCACTAAGGGTGATGAACTTGATACATTCTTGCCATTTTGATCCTGATTTCCATTATTTCAAACTGAAACCATTGTTTTTTGATCTATATTTGTTACCGTAACTCCTTAATCGGCTAGAGCGCTCAACCGACTAATTCTGGAATAAGAGAATCAATGGATATGAATTTGAATAACGAAAAAGATGCAAAACCTCCATAATTTTTCTATTGAAAAACTGTGATCTTTGGATTTTTGCCATAACAGCTACCCGCTGTAAGTGAATCAGCTTGAGTACAGTACTGGCTATTAATTTGAGGTTGAGGAAGATTTGACGTCGAATTTTATTGATAAGTGAAAATTTGACAAACGATAAATACATAAAGCTTAAGGATTTTTAATAATGAACACAAAATGATTTTTATAATACTCGACTCTCGACATTTCACGGTTTTTAAAATGTCGATAAATATTTTAAAATTTTAAAATGAGGTATACAATAAACAACAACAATCATTAGTCGTTAGTATATGGTAGTGAGGAGTCGATTTTAGTGTTATGAAATTGAGTTATATTATATGTATTTAGCAGAAAATTTTCAGTTATAAAACTATTCATCGAAAAAAAGTAAACACGTTTCACTCACTACTTGACTATTCATACAAATAGATGTTTACTTGTTTGTTTATACCTAAGTTAGATGAGGAAAAACAAACAGTTTGTAAACGATATAATGTCGGAAGTGGAACATTAAAGCGTCCAATTCACGTCAAACATCTGAAGCTAATAATTGACGGTTGTTTTTTATTCTCGTTAATGCTCATCAACATCATCACGACGTTTATGTAGCTGACTTCTTCTTTCACTCTCGTGAAATCAAATCATATTAATGTCTTGAAATTAGACTCATACGAGTTCCCTCAATGTTTTCCTCTTCATCGTTTTCATTTTTCCTATCACTTACTAACGTTAGTGGTCCGTTTCATGTTCGACGAATTTCCTCACAATCACACTACGAAATGAAAAGCTTTATGTTTTTCAAACTAATCCAAGTCGTTAATGTAATTCAATTCTGATAGACGTCTTGTTTCATTTTCTTCGTTAGCACGACGAAATCGCTAATTAAGAACGAAAATAAACACCTACTACTTAAAAGATTTCTTGCAAATGGTTGTTCTTTCTGTTTTTTTTTTCCTCAGTGCGTTGTGAGTTTCCTCGTTCACTCCGCTTTCATTCATTCATTTATCGCTTTTCAAATTTAAATCCTAATTAATCTGCATCATTCCATTGGTATGAAATTTTTCTCTATTCACCTCAAATGTCCTCAGTTTCGAATTTTCGACTAAAAATTAACTAATTTAATAGAAAAAAAAACTCATGTTTCTCTTTACGTTCACGATCGTGAGTCAAATCACATTATGAGGTGTTAACGATTTCCCTCACTCTTAACGAACACTTATGACACCATCATTTTAATTTCATGTAATTTTTTATTTAAATGTAAGTGTTTTTGTTTCTCATTCGCAATAAAATCGATTCAGTTCAAAATAACAAAAAAAATCGATAACACTGCAAATTTTTATTACTGCTGTCTTTTCAAATATTTTAATTTCAGAGTTTTGGTTTTTTTTTTCATTTGGATTAGTTAAAGTCTTAGCTGCAGATAGACGGACAGAGAACTTCAATGAGTTCAATTTTTCTCGTCTATACCTCTTCTTTATAGCTTTTGTCACACGTAGAACTCACTCATGAGTCTAATTACGTTTTTATCAAATGTTTATTTCTTATTCGTCTTATTTTTTTAGAAAGCTGCCCTATACGGAGTAGAAATAGCTGATAAAATATTTTTTGAACTTTTTGATCTCCGTGCACCAACGCACTTTCGAAAGCAGTTATTCGTCGAAATTACAGCCATTTGTTGAATCAAAAACGATATCTTCTAGCTTAAGAAAAAAAGAAACGAAATAAGCCATCCGATGGAAATGGACATTCATAAGGAATCGTTGAAGTTGAACTTTACCTCAATCCTGAAAGAGGGGATAGAACGATTAGAAATATACAAAGAAAGTGGACAACTTAAACGAAAAGCACGATTGATGTTATTTTTATGTTCTGTTGCAAAGTGAGTTATTCGTTCTGGTTGCTGAGTGAGTTATTCCTCCTCTTAAACCATTCTGACCAACTATGCTTAACATAAACAAATCAATACGATGATTATTGCCTCAAACCTTGAAAAAATAGAGGAATACTTACAGTATCCATCATTGCCAAATTTACACTCAGTTATGTTATCAGGTTATCATGTTGTTTTTAATCGATACCATCATAATCAATATAAGAAATAAAACAACAATTGAGTATCGAATTCTCATTAACCTCACCTCGATTTTTAATATACATAGGTCTCCATTTCTGAGAAGATTACGTGAGGTTTTTATAACTCTTCGTTTACGGTTAACAGCAGTGAATCAATGTGGCCAATATGAAAAGTATGCATATCGATCAATCAGTAATATTAATATTTCCGTGTAAAATTCACTATGTTACGATTCTTCTAGATCAAACTATTGATGTTTCACGATCGAACTCACTAATGTAATAACTCAATTATTTTTTTCTTTCTACAATTCTCCCTCACCTTAGTAAAATTTCACGCTGATCAATTAGATAAATTTCCAGCACACGAACATTTTTCGTGTCAATATTTCATTTAAAAGCGAAAAATCGCAGTAGATCATTTTCAGCAATCAATTTTTTTGTGAACAATTGTGTTGTCAACAAATTTTTACACAAGCTAATAAATCATTATTTTTAAGTCAAAAGATTATCAAAAAACAATCATTACCTCAACCAGATGAGCATGGAATGGTATGAGTCACTATTTTTCCCTTAATTTTTCGAGTTTCATTCATAGTGCAAAATGACTGTATGTTCTACAATACACAACGATAACCATATCGTCTGTAATCGATATCGATTGATTGAATTTTATTTATTAATTTTATTCGACAATTTTCGTTCGTAGATCACAAACTAAACAACAACATTCGCGGTTTTGTAAAAAAAAAATTCTATAGAAAAATGTGTTTATTAAGCTTATATATTATATACATGATGTTCATGTAGTTAAATATTCATCTTCTTATTCAAAATCGATTTTTTTGACCTATGACCTACAGTTTTAGCAGTACTTAACGAGAAGCTGAAATTTGCATAGTCTTTTAGCTTAAGAATAGTAAATAAGGATAACACTAATTATCTAACAAATAAGGTCAGTCAGAACTCGTAAATATTTGTTGTTCTGTTGATGACAGATTTTACTCAATCCGTATGATATCGATTTATGCATATTTTTAATCTAATGAAACTAATTATATCCACTAGTATTTCGTTAAACAGTAGATCGTAGTGGATTCGTTTGAGTGTTTTTGATATCACTCACCTCCTCCTTGGTGATTCGCAACGTTCGATTTGTCCTCACGCTAAATTCTAACACGCAATGACGTCATTGACACCAGTGTTGAGTAATTTACCCGGTCATATTATTAGCAAGTGCTTTCTTTTGCTTTCAATTTTTCACTTGTTTTTTCTTTATTTTAAAAAGAAAAAATACCGCTTCTTTCATACTATGAATATCGATATTTTCCTCATCACTCAGTTATAGAACTCATTTTATTATCGATGTAAACGATGTTCTTTTTTCGCTCAATATCGAAATAACTGCTGCCATATCTGTTCAGCTTTTCATTGTCTAAATGAAAACAATAGAATTATTTTTGATTTTTAGAATTATTTACTTTTTTTCCAGTGTCAATTTATTATTCATTGAGTTGCTGAAGTTTTTGCTTTAATATTTTCCTCAACAAATATCTATCACAATTCAGTTCTTCATTATATGAAATCACCTATCATCATCAAAATGAGGTTCTAATCAAATGTCCCTCCTGAGGTAACAAATTTTACGACTAACTCAGCATCATTACGGATATTAGAGCATCTTTATGATCTATTATAATTGATAGAAAACAAAAATACTATAACGAAAGTGGGATTAATACATTTTTGACTGTTTTTTAATCCATTCTACATGAAAGTCAACAATCTGTTCACTGTTGCTTGCATTTCAGCATATTGATTTTTTTTTGATCTCTAACCTACAATAGCAGTCATGAGCAGAGAAAAACTGAAATCTGCATAGATCTTCTAGCTTCAAAATAGTAAACAAGCACGACGTTATTCATTTAACAATTCTGTCTTGATGACTCATCCTGTTCCCACGGTAGAATTCATTCCGCGTAGGACCATTCTATAATTATCATGGCGTCATACCGACTATAATATGGTTTCCGTTCGTATATTCAGCTACATCGGAGATCAAAAAATCGATTCGATTTATTATTATTGCGTTTTTTGTACTAAAATATAAGCTGTTTCAAAAATAATTCAAATAAACTAAACGTTAACGTGTTGCAATGTACAGAAGTTCTCCTGTGGTAGTAGTTGTTCTAATTTTTTTCATGATTGATTTCCTAAAAGGCAATCTGACCTCATTGTTTTTGTGTGTGAGTGTGACGTCATTTTACTATTCAGAATAATCTATGATCGTTTCGCCTCAGGTTGAAGGTTTTGCGTTTGACTCAACGTCATTAGAGATATAAGAACAAAACCATTATAAGTTAGCATAGTTTATAGTAAACAATAAAAAAGTGGCTACAATTGGAAAAAATCAGACGGCAACAAAAGAAATATTATTAAAAATTAAATAAAAATATTAGCGCATTATAAAAAAAACAATTTCAAAAATCATATGTATGACATAGTTAGAGGAGGGATAATAAGTTATTTTTATTAAATATTCATCAACTACGATAAGTTGTGATGGCTTTTTTCGAATAAGCCTCTAATGATGCTGAGTCAATCGCAAAACTTCGAACCTCAACCCTCATAGTAATTTCATAACCGTTTCATCTCACCCCTCATTTCTTCTGTTCATCGCTTAGTCCTCATTTCATTCTACTCTACATCTACAATCTGTCTTCTTTTATTCAATAATGAGTGATAAATTTTTGTCTCCATCCCTCATTTTATTTAATAAATAAATTCATCATTTTATAAATACAAAGTCGAGGATACTTCTTTCTTTCTTTTTCAAATTCTAAATTTATCTCTTTCACAAACAGCTCAGCTTTTTTTTCTTCTGTTTAGAGTTTTTTTTTTTCGAAACCACACTAAATGAATTTAACGTCAATTAATTGCTATCGGCTATTTATTTATTCAACTGGAAACATGTATATTTTTAGTACACAGAAAAACGTTCTTTTTTTTTCCCTCTATGAAGCTTATCATCTGTTTTTCTGTCACTCTTCCAAATTAAAAAATCGGATTTTCATCAAAGAGAGGCACAAGGTCGCAGTGATAGAGGTGTTATTATGCTTCCAAGCTTATTAAGTACTTGAAGATACTGAATCGTCGCAGGACCGTATGATCGTGGAGTAGAGGTTGTTCTTCGTCTTCATCATCATCGTCGAACCGTCGTCGACAAATGCTAACTTACTGTTTTGTAATTCTAACAGTAGAAAGAAAAAATATTCAACACTAATAACATCAGAGATCTTCAGATAGTAGATGAGTAGTGGTGGATTTCACTTGTAGTCAATAAGACACATTCTATAATCATAATAATTTATGATAAAAATAAGATAGAAGATAAGGTAAGCTTTAGCGCTGATCAATCCTTGGTGCCGGATGTGCCCAACGTGATAACCTGTAGGAGGTTGAATGCGACTACGACTGACTTGGTCTATAGAGTGACTTGAGTTAATCACTCTTCACCAAGTCAGTGATAGTTATCATAAGCAGAGTTTTTGATTAAACTGTTATATTTCCTATGGAAAACGTTCAAATAGAAATGAGTTGTTAATAGACACAACAGCTTTTGTTTATGAGGGAAAACAAGGAAATAAAACGATAGAAAGATTAAATCATTGCTAAGTTTCTGTATGAATGAGGGCGCTAAGTGTCCTCAATGAGAAGCTTCAGAAATCGGTTATACTTCAATTGCGACATCTGTAAATCGATTGTCCTCAATGTTTGTTTATCTACATGAGGTTGGTATATGGTTTTATTGTTTATTGCTTTACTATTTATTGTTTACCGGCTCACGTTTCGATCAAACAATCACCTTGTTCAAAGCCGTGTAATATAAATTTTCATTGAATATACCGAGATGTAGAGTAAAAACAAGTGATAGTAGATCGTTGAGTGGAAACATCCGGTCACAACGTCATCAAGGATTTTTTCCGACAATACGGTAGTTTGGAAGGAAATTAATTCACTTGCATTTTTTTCAAACAGGAAAAACGAATACCACGATTTCCTGTGTTCCTTCATTTTCAAACATTTTCCCTCACCACACGATCTGAATTTCATTGCTTTTCATTAGTTTTTCCCTTAGAATTATCCTTACATCCTCATTAAATTCATTATAACTCACCTTTTGTTATCCATACATTCATTTTTTTTCCAGTTATAACTCGTATAGGTATGTAATTAATCGATAATTCCAATTATAATAACATTAATAATAAATAATAACTAGTAATAATAATAATAGTAACACTGGAGTGCCTTTATCATTACATTACTAACAGAGCAATTCATTGAGCTTCACATATGTATCTCATTACCATACAAATTCTCATATTATTTATTCGTTCCGTCTTTGTAATAATAGAAATATGACGCAATCGACTACCTCTGACTTTATGTGATTATCCTCATTTTACCTCTCCCTCTCTCTCTCTCTCTCTCTATAAATTTCAACATATCAATGAAGTAGATTTTCTCAATGAAGATAAATAAAGCCCATAAATATGCGATTTATTTCTATTAGCCTTGACTTTCTATCAGCAATGATATGCCTGATATCGAAAACTACGATATCAACCTCATGCTTTGGAAACCTGAACATTACGAAAGCAGGATGAACAATCACTGAGCGCAATACAACGTTTTATCGAAAGGGTGATGCTTGGCGTTGCCCGTATCACACAAGTGAAAGAAGGAATACGAAGTTCCGACCTACGTCAACGATCAAAAATCATTGACGTAGCCATGCACGCCAAGCTTTCAAAGATTAGGTGGGCCGGACACATGATACGCATGAATGATGACCGGTGAACACGAGCTGTAAGTGATTGGATCCCACAGGACATCAAACGCACTGCAGGACGACTACCAGCCCGATGGTCTGACCTCTTCACCAAGGCCGTAGAAAGGGATTATGATGCTCAACGAATCCCTAATGCGAAAAGAACTCAGTTGGGCAACCCTCACGCACAACACTTATATGAGTCATTGTATCACACACTTATATGAACTCAGACGTTCTTCATTTCAAACAGGAGCATTCTTCTTTGATTTCACCAAACAGTATTTGGAGATGCTTGTTTCTATCGGTTTTGAACTAACTAACTACCTTAGAGGAATAGAACAAACTATACCTAAATACAACTGTCACTCATAATGATGCAAGCAGGGTTGATTGTTGAATACTAACAAGTTCGATCAGTTAACTTGTCGAATACCAACAGTTCGATTTGTTTATCCCTCTTAGAGGTTGTTCACTCCTCTTAGACGTAAAATTTATTTGATATTTAGTTTCTACTGTGTTCTCATAGTCAACAAATATTAGTGGGTAACTATTAAAAGTAATCAATAAGTAGAATACTAAAGGACCGAAATATTGTATATTTATTAATAGGAGTATACTGCGTTGCTGTTTGAATCCGTTGTTTAGCTTTTCCTTTACCTCACAGTTACTGTAGTTATACGACATGTAAGACTCACCGGCAAAAAAAAACATCATTTCGAAGAAAATCAATACATATATGGATTGTGTTGAGTCTTTTAAGTTAGATTTTTTGTCGAACATCAAAAATAACTGTTCTAGAAATTTTCCTCATTGTTAAATCGATGTTTTGTTCGTTTATGTGATTTGTCATTCATATTATATGTCCTTTTTATATAACGACTATCGTATTCATCTGTCAATAATTTTAGTGAATGATGAGCATATTCAGAATCGTTAACACCCCACAACATTCGTGAAATGGATGGCGTTCACCTACCAGAATCCGTTCGTCAATCATGGACCGTTTAAAATCTTAAAATCGGCGTCAGACGAAAATTTACCGATTGAGTCTATTACTAGTGAGTTATTTTATTCTATTTGAATATTAAAAACGACAAAAAAGAAAAACTCAGCAGAAATCATCAGTACGAACGAGTTCTTAGAAATCACCATAAAAGCTGATCGATTAATGTGTCGGAAAAAAAGAAAAATCCAGTTAATTGATGAATATTATGATGAAAAGTTATAAGATAAGATAAGCTTTGACGTTGATCAAACTCTATTACAAGTAAATTTTGTATTAGAAAGTAACCTCGGGGCAGTTGACTGAAAGTAGTGAACTGAGAAGTTTTTAAACGATTTTTTTACTTCTATACAAAGGCTTATGAACAATTTAGTTTCGAGGTAGAGAGGAACGACCATATCAATAGAAAAACGAAAACGATCAATGAATTAACTACTAATGTTGTCATATAAATGACCAATTGTCTTTCCTCATTGATTTGTCATGGACGAGTTTTCGCGATATTATTGTCGTCAGATTGATTGATTCGTACTTGTTGTTCGATTCGATCGATTCTAAATCCTGTCCAGGAAACTATTAGAATAAAAGCATATAGTAACTCAATGAAACAAATGTATATATATAAACTATTGAAGTCTTACAGTATTTCGGAATCCCTCTTTGAGGCTCGTCAGTGCTTTTCTTTTGAAATGAGGAGCTGTTTAATTTCAGGCTGTTTGTTTTTATTACATTAATAATTGTTTCTTTTATAGAATTCTACATCTGCACTTGTAAATCACTTAATTTGTTTTATTGATCTACCAATGAGAGGTTTTAATGTTCTTATATTCGTATAATTTATGGCATTTGTTGTTTTATTTACAAATTATAACTGTGCCTGCTGTTGTAGAGGAAGAAATTCCATCTATAGCGATTTATTCAAATCGATAAGATCAAATTTCCGATATTGATCTATGCAGACAAGTTCTTGTTTTTCTTTATCGTTGAGATATATATATTAATAGTTAAGAGACGTGTGTAAAATAAAACACACATGGTCGATAAACAATGAGCCTCATCAATTCAGTAGATCAGGTATTAGCCACCTTAAGCCAAGGAGGTCGTTACGAAAATGGTTCTATTGTTGACCTGCGAGTTCACCTGCCTTTTCTTTCGTTCCCAGTTGTGTAAATAAAGTTTTCACCTTAGTGACTACGTCATCTTATTTCTAATATTAGCTAGAAGTTGATCCGTGCTATTGATCAGTCAATTTCAAATTAATGTTGCTAATTCACCCAAGCAGACCAACCCCTTATAGATTTACCGACTTAGAAAGGATCGTGGGTATAGTAGGCCTCAGGCAAACGCAAATCGCTTTCTCAGTAATCATAAAGCACCATCGACTTCGGGCTTGTCGTTGACATGTCGTTTAAGTGGTCCGGTAATGTCAGCTGTATGGAAGGAAGTAATGTTATTAACTTTTCGGAAGTTAGCAACAGTATATTGATTCTCTCCTACCTGAAATGTCGATCTTAACCTCCAGAACGTTTTCGTAGCAGATCACAAATAACCATGAGATCAAGTATGTTTTTTCCCAAACAAAAACATTTCCAGGGTATTTATTATCAACTATTTGTCAATAAAAACAATGCAATGTGTATCATTAACGATTTTTTTCATTTTAGTAAAACCATATCCCTGAGTAACTCTGCGGTGTAAATCCCACGTTACTAGCGTTATTTTTTCGTCCCATGATGCTGCAGAATGTCCCCTCTTCATAGATTCTATTTGAAGGAATTATACATCTCAAACCTGTATTTAACTAATCAGGATGGTACCATTTTGGTACTGCTGACCTCATTCTCGTCCAGTCGTTTTTATCACATATTTTATCTACTCCAGAGTGCCTGTGCTCTTCTGTAAGTGATTCTGCAAGTTTATGAACCGCATAGTTCGCAAAATAACGAATAGATCGGCTTCGATCATTCCTACCAACACCAATCGGTCATGAGAGCTGCTGATTCAGTACTACTTCTTGCTATTGTGATCTTAGCCCTGAGCCGTTGAGTTTTCAAACCTAAATGGCGTTAAGCAATTAGTACAAGCTGTAGTGTACTCGGCCAGATTTCAACATAGAAATCGAGTATTGGTGCTCTATTAGTTTCGCAACTCAGCTTACTGATCATGTCCTATTAGCATCTTTAACGTCTTAGCGTTCCAGAACTGTTTACAGGACTCGACTTATTTGACTAATAAGGACAACATGAGGTATTTTCCAAATCCATGAATATTCTAGTTGAAAAATGATGAGCATTTAGGTACGGTATACATAATGATACATAGTGATAATGATTAACAGATTTAGGATACATTCATTCTTTATATTTATGTTGAACATTATTTAAATTGAAATCAATCAATATGATCTTCCTATAGACGTTATTATTAATATTTCCTTACATTTCTCTTTTCTTTCATACGTTTAGGTATTAATGAAAAACCACAACCATTCAAATAAGCTCACTGTTTACAAGCT
>KN716397.1:49437-62995 GCA_000816705.1 Dictyocaulus viviparus
GGTTCATTTCTGTAGTAAATTATCCGTTGGGAAGCATAATTTTCCATCTGTCTCTTTCTGTGAATCCGTCAATAGAATTCAATTCTAGTATGGATATCAATATTACGATAAGCCGACAATATTTCTAATTTCGTAGATCACACATATAAAATTATTTTTCTAAGTCGTTGCTGATCATCTGATAAGTAATATCAATCTTTTTTCAAGAAATCGATAAACATACCATATTCTCGTTACATCTTTTCATCGCTTTCGGATGCACATCAGCTCCAATAAATAAACAACCATCAAATGATAATGCAGCTTCTAGCGGAATTGAACCACCTCCGCACATCGGATCCAGAATAATATCACCTACAAATCCTACGCTTACAAATGAACAGCGATAATTCTAATGCAAAAGTGGTAAGGAAAAATCCTTATAAGTGTTATGCATATAAGAAAATGAGAAAATAAGAAAAAAAAATAAGAAGAAGAAGATTTTCTTATAAGAAAATAGACACCATTAATTGCTCAGTGGAGTAGAAATTTTGTACCTCCAAACTACTACAAAGAAAATTTTCATTAGATAACAGATCTTCTCTATCTAATGATCTACTTATTATTGAATAACAGTGGTTCATGAGCATTTCCAGTACTCTGTCTCGCTGACACTATCAATTTCTACATTTGCTGCTCAACAGCAGTGAGTAACAGTAGTTGACTCGTCGATTGCCTCACAGCTAGCTTAAATAGCACTTCTAGGCTCGTCGTCGACAAAAATCTTCAGTATGGCTGAGAAACATTCAATAGTAGCATGCACCAAAAATTATCTAGTAGTTTTTTAATTTAAGAAGAAAATAATGATTTATTAGTAAAAATTATTTACCTTGACTAGGCTGAGCCAATGCTGTCATACAGTAACACATAGTAGGTCGCATCGTCGTAGGACCAAAAGCACAAATATTACGTTTAAAAAGCGATTCTCTATTTAATGCGACCATAACCAAAATCTGAATGAAAAATAGATGAGTAACGAGTGTTACTGCTTGACTTTTTCTATTATTCATCTTCACACTGAATCATCTTGCTTCTAGTAGAACTATATCACCCGTTTTCCAATAACCTAATATCTGCTTAAGAATTACTCTTCTGGTGACGTACCTACAGGTATTTTTTTTTCTCCAAAAATATCTTAATATTATATTTTACGTCACTGATGAATTTCAGATATTTTATTCATAGGACTGCTTTATTAAGGGGGACAGTAGCGGTGGTGGAGGTGCCACAGAGAAACACCGGCCCAAATCAAATCGCGGCCGTTCCCCGAGTCTACCAAGCCTGCCACCCCTCCGGGGTCAGTAAATTGATATCAGAGAAATTTTGGTATGATAATTAGCACAAGCATGATGAACAGTGGTCAACTCCCGTCACTGTATAGACCAGGCTAGCATTCAACCATTTCCACGATAATGCGTTGGACACAAATGCGTGGGTGCATACTGCCACAATGGGTTGACCAACGTCAAATAAAGCTGCGACGCATCATTGTGGCAGCACCTCATTTCTGCACTGCGCTACGAAAACGGTTAGAAGGCAGTTTTTTTCGTAAATATGAACTCTGCTACGGAGCAATGCTGTACTTAAGAAGATTATTACTCTCATACTTCTTTTGTTTTTTCTCTAATATTTTTATAAGCGACGGTCTTTTCGATTTGACTTGATAATTAATCAATAGATTAGTTACTGAATAGTTATCGTCGACATCAATTTAAAAAATCATCGTTCAATAGTTATCCTCAACATCAAATTAAAAAGGAATGTATATCCAAGTTGAAAGCACCTCAGCAGAGGTGATCATTTGTCAGTTAAGATTGTTCGTATCATTGAGCAAACTTTTTTCCGGTTTCGCACTTCAAAACTATGGTTATAGGCAGCTTCAACAACAAAACTTTATCAAAGCTTAAAAGTTTCTAGACATAAATTCACTAAAGTTTTTCATGACAAGTATTGATTTCAAAGAAGTCAACTAACAGAATTATTCCGCACGTTGAGTAGAACTTCCATGTCAAAGTTCTTCATGTCAGGACGCCAGCCAAACACCTTATTAATTTCTGCTCCTAACGCACTTGCAGCTTCCATTGAAGAAAAACTGTGACATTTTTTGTCTCCAGCTCGATGACATGTTACCCTTAAAATGTGATTTTCTTTTTCTGTTGTGAAAATGCAGAGTATATGACTTGAGAGGGAAAGAACTTTTGTTTATTTGTTTTCTTCTTTCAAGTTCCTATCATCACTTTTGATAATCCATTAAGTAAGTTTCGTTAACTCTCTCAAATCGCCTGTCTCTTCAACGTGGCTGAGAGGTTTTTCTAAGATTTCCGGTGAAGCCTTTTTACTTAATTCTTGCATGGAGTAATGTACACACGTAAGCGTACGTCATCAGATATGCATGAATTCCTAAACACTTAGGGTGTTGATCAACTCATATAAGTACAACTAGTGGACTAAGTACTCGACCTGAATCTACTTCAGACTAATTACATGGCTGATTTTATGACATGCCTTAAATCGACATCTACCGAATGTGATAAAGCCACTGACCAATAGAAAACCATTTATACTTGTGATACTTGTGAATAATTAAGAAATATTATAGAGTATCAAAATTCTAGCGTAATACCAACAATAGCACCGTAATAATTGATTCTATCACTGAAATCGAACTAAAGAAGCTTCTTGTGAACCACGTGATTGCAATTCTAATTTCTTAAAAAGAGAACCATTATAAAGGGATTTGAAAGAACACGTGAACTCAAACACAAATCAAAAGAAGAGAAATTTGACGTGAGTGAGTTAATTCAATGTGATCATAACCCAAAAGAACTCACCTGAAGGTGAACAAACTTCGAGGATTGAAACCGCTTACACCAGTTTTGACATACTCTTCCATTTGCTCCTACAAGGCACGCCATCAACAGTAAAGTTCAAGTGTCATCTTATATTGATTCGTTTCTCATTATGTTTGATTAACATAAATACCTCTGATTACCACCGATTAACCTTCGTTAGGAGGTTTTAGAATGCACACCAACTATAAGTATTACTAATAAATATGGTCAGAAAAAATCCCAGGACATACTTTTACTTCGTCAACTCCTCCGGGAACCTGTTTATTGTGGGCAATTTCCCAACATTCCACTGCGGTTTTCCAATTTATTCGTGAAATTTCATTCCTTATTCTATTCAAAGCATCCTAAAAGAAGATGATTTGACCAGAAATTATTATGCCATGAATACGAAGCTATCATTATTCCACTGATGAAAAACTTTTAAGCTTGCACAGTAAGCAACTGCTAATCAACCACCCCGTTCATTTCCAAGAACATCCTCGAAATAACTATTGGGATTGGTCTATGCAATCGCTAACACAATTCATACCAATTGGAATACATTATAAGTGTATTTTGCCTCATCAATAAACCTCAAAGACTCTAAACTTCTTTCAAGTAATGTGAACGCTTTTTATAATGAATTTGAATACATTCTTTCGTTACAGCGAATCGCATTTGTAAGAATAGTCTTTTGAGTCTTGAATTGACCTCATAGTTATACGATCCGCGTTCCCTTATCCTTAATAATGGTCAGGAAGCTTGTATATGAAGCAGTACACACGCCACTTCATAGTTTTCGAAAATCTTCTGATTAGGAGCTCGAATCTTGTGTTGAGTCTGGTAGTATTCATCAGTACTTCCAATCATTTATTGTATATTTTCTAGAGCTTTTATAGTACCATATCATTACAATTCCAGAAAGCACAATAATATAAAAAGTAAATAATAATGTAATTTTATAACTTTTCCTCAAATATAAGCTATGTATTATTATGTTCATTCGTACTCAAAACACTGTTTGTTTACTATCAACTAAACCTTTTTTTTTAATTATGCGCGATTTTGATTTGATAATGTTATCATTTCACCCTGAGGCAGTATCGATTTTGATTCTGTTTAGCCCTCATTCACGTCATAGAGGCAGTTTGATGATGATTTAACATAATTAGTCCAATAAAATATTCATTTAGATATCATATCACTAAGAAATATTGCTTATATTTTACTGCACTCATTTGCCCTTGTTGCCAGTTATGCATTGACCTCAAATATTTTTCCTCAAATAATACTGATTGTTTTTTTGTTATAAGCGTCGTAAGAAATATGATACCAAATTTTATAGCATGAGGAATAAAGCAATCATTTTGGCTACTATCATTCATTTGTTTTTTAGTAGAGTGCCCTTCAATTATTATCGTCTTAAGCAACGTTAATTTTTCCGGTCATAAAACTTTAACACTTTCAATAGAAGCGAAAAAAAAAACTTTTGAAAGTTCTAGAAATTTTCAATACAACAAGTAAGAAAAGTTACGATATTGGAGTCATTCTGAAGCTCATCCAAATCAGCGTCGTACAACACCGCAAACAAATTGTCAACAGAACGTAAACAAAGTGCCTCAAAAATGATTTCAAATTAGTATTAGTAGAATTACAAAAAAAACGGATAAGTACGTAATCAACAACACCTTTGGGATTCTTCTCGGATCGAGTTCGAATTTAATAAATCCTCTTCCAACAGTGAGGGAATCGGTACGGAGCGTTGAAGTCACTTCATCGCCGGAAACCTTCTCAAATCCAGTTATCACACTACCATACAACACCACCATCTATAACATTTTTTACGGATTATTTCTTTCTGTTCTCAAGACTTTTTTAAAAACGTTTCACGATTATTATTCTTGCTAAACGCAATGCTGTGATAACACTATCCACAAGAAAAATTGATCAATATTGAATTGATAACATATCAGTATCGGCTTCGATTTTGCTGCTACAACTATCTGGGACTACAGATAGGCCAATGTGTTGTTAGCTCGTCTATCCATCATCCTTTCATATATACATCCCAATGTATGTGATACATTCTTCATTGGAAATTATACACATCCTGATCACTTTGAAAATTTCCTTCTCTAGTCTTTTCTAGTCTGCTTTGCTGTACCAGCTTGTACCAGTTACAGCATACCGTTTTCATACAAATACATTCCTGTACTATCCAAATTATCCGTCTTTACAACATAAATACATGGAATGCATCGCATTTATTGAATGTTATTCGTTCTTTAATAACGTGATCTTTGATTAGACACAAGCAAAACAAACATGAGTTCTTAGGAGCGCTTTGGATCAATGCCAATGAGCCCAAATCAAACAAAAAAAAGACTAATGCTCAACAGTGTGTGACCTAATTCTATATATAAAATTAATGCCATAAGTCTACAAAATCATCTATAATCCTCTGTGATAACATTATCACATCAAGCGGTTGGTGTCAAACCGAATGGAAGAACGCAGTTGAAAAGTAAGAAATAACTAGGTGTATGCCTGGGCTTTATATTGAGCACATTCTTCTATAAAGCTATAGAGGTGAATGATCGCATGAGTTATATTTTGATTTTGATCATTTAGACCCTGGTGAATCTGTCGAAACGTTAGCGTTCTTCAATGAAGTGTTCACTGAATATTGTAGATCACCCTTGTGTTTTTAATAAACAAAGCAAAATGATAGTTCATATCCTCTTTCTTTATCTCAGACTTAACAAGTTCAACCAAAGAGGAACTTAAGAATAAGGTTTCAAACGGAAGGCCATACCGCTTTAAATGTAGGAGGATATCTAGTTACCATCAAATCTTTCTTCTTATCTTTTCTAATCCAATAATCAAAACTATGTAATGATGAAACTATTCTTATATTTTATTTAAATACATTGCGTTGACTTGTTATTGTCCGGATGATATGTCATCATTGTTAACCTCGTTAACTTATTCATACTGTGAATTTCTGAAACGTTTAATTTCTTGAGCATGAGGTGAACTATGCTGATATTCATCATCAACGAGGAAATCAACACGATCAACGTAATCAAAAGAGTAAAGAAGCAAAAGCAAATGCCTACTGATAAAATGTGATGGTTAATCATTCTGAACGTCGTCTAAACCACCAAATCGGCTAAGTTGACATTCTATTTCTGAGGTCACATTCCCTCAAAGTGTTGTATGAAAGCTGTGAAAGCTGGGAATACAAGAATGATAAGAGACATTGAAGATTTGCCCGCTATCTCAATACATTATAAAATCTCGTCAGAAAATTGTTAAAGTGAATCTTGTTGTTATCTTCCATATCATTAACTTTTCCTGCAGTAACAGTGTTTAATTGATACTTGTATAACCGAAATTTCCGCTAATCAAATCCAACCCATTGAGAATCCCCAAGGCATCCGTAGAAAACCAACTGACCATTCCTCATCTCAATCGCTAAGAAAATATATAAGCTTAATTTTAGCCATATCTACTACTTCTAAATTATTTAACAAGTTGATGTAATTGTACAGGTTGAACGCGACTAAAAGAGACTTGTTAAGTCATTGTGCGTTTGGAATTTTTGTTGCTTTGATTTGACACAATAACATTCAGACGAACAGAAAACCTCATTTGATGTGCCGAAAAACAAATGGCCATCCTTCATCTTATACCCTTTGAATGGTGAACATATACATCACATTATCAAACCATCATTAGAGGCCCTGTAGCCGAAGCATATAAGAAAGGAGCTGCACGATTATTCTAGAAAGCATGGAAATTTTTCGAATTCGTCAGACACAGAGCTTCTTCCAATTTTTGAGTCATGACATTTTCAGATAGTATCCTTACACGGAATTGATTGCGCTGCAAATATTTCCAGTTTTAACAAAGCAGAAGATGCTAACACTTGAAAGGAAAACTGACCCTAGAATATGAGTTGCTTGTTAAAGCATTGAAAAAATATGCCTGCGGAATAAATGTTGACTTCCTTGAGGTTGATAGCCATATACGTCACTCGCACACTCGCATGCCATATGACAAGATATCTTTATGAAGGACTGATATCAAACCAGGAGAGAACATCGCACAAAAAGAGTGACAGAAAGGATATTCCGAGTTGCCGTCCAGCTTGTTTCCCGAGTTTAGTCTATAAGCTTTTCTTGAAAAATATCCTGTTGTGAATAATAACAGCATTGGATGACGCTCAACTTGTTTAAGAAGCAGAATTCTGAAAATGTATTATCTTGTACGGACCATATCCAAGTGATATAGAGTTATATCAAGACTTTCATCCGCCTATTGTTATATGATTTATCGACGGCAAAAAAGCATTTGACAACTTCGATGCCAAGGCTGTGCTATCAACTCTTATCGATCAAGAATCGGAACAATCCTATGTAAGAATTTTTGACGACTATCAAGAAAATTGCACAACAAGAATACAGCTCTTTGACCGGATCATTATTATCTCCATTGGAAAAAGAGTTAGGGATACGATAAGGACAAGGCGATACGAATTTGCCAAAGCTATTCACTGCTACCTTGCAAAGGTTTATGATTACTTTTTATATTCACTGTCAATTCACTTATCATATCATTCATCAGTATCAATTCATAACATGCTTCAGCAGGTTCCGCCGTTTTGAAAGACGTTTAGTGACGAGGTAGTAAAGAATTACACAACAAGAATTTTTAGTTGACCTGTACCGAATCGACTCTTAAGTCTCACATGGTGATCGACTACGAATCATTCTTGTCAGTACATGTAAAAAGAATATCCACCCAGCTCATAATAATGAAACTCTACAAAACGATTAAAAGATTGCGATTAAACGTGGAGGCAATTCATTTCAGCGTAAGCAAATCTACATAACCTAATCTAGGCAACTGTTGTCCACATTGCTTGGGAGGAACCACATCTGTGAAATACAGCAAGACATCCCATAATTTCAGTATGCCTCATGTTTGAGTACTATCCACGGAACAAATTTGATACGCACTCGGTCAAGCTCCTAGTAATCCAGGAACAAACCAGAAATATTTTAGCAAACCATAAAAGTAGGATAATACTAAGAACCTCGAATTACACCATCTGTTATCGTGAGATGTGGTAAAATGTAGCAATGAAATGTATGAGATCATATGTTTTGAATAACACACTCGATCTGCTGGATAGTCCAGAATACAAAGGTCATATCCGAGATCCTAACAATCCACCGTTAATGAAAAACACTACTCCATAATTAGAAATCCGATATGTAAAAGTGAATAAATGAGAGTATAGCTTACATTGCTTCTGCTTTCCTGTATCTCATGTCGATTAATGTGCTGATGATGCAACACTTATAGCCTAAATCTCAACGATGATCAAACAACCTATCTCCACTGAATATTAAATGTAGTGACCAAAAAGTACTTCTCATCCTACTTACTATTTACCACAGCTGACCTCAAAACCAACCATTTCTTACAAAAGCTATTTTATCTTAAAAGTTTTGGCTCAACAAAAACGAAATGCCGTCAGGACGAAATAGAAGGGATGACGGGTAATAAGGAAGACCGACAATACATATCTATCATTATTTGATATCTATGAACAACGGGATGGGATTGACCTACTCACACTTATACTGCAATTAGAGTATAATGTCATTTACTGAATAAATGTTTTCAATCAAACATCATGTTTCACGAGTCAATAAATTATTTTACAGCAAATTACCACACAAACTGTTCAAAAAATTCAAATAATGATTAACCGCACAACAAACGATGCAAATTATTATCTACTGAAATTTTCTTTCTCTTCCAAATAGACACAATTTGATCCTGAACTGGAGCAACAACTCCAAAAAAAAACAATAAACAAACTTAGGCCTACACAAAAATGTTAATACATAATGACGAACCGATGAAGTAATAGTTTAAGAGAAATGGGAGTGGATACTCGAATCCAAATTTCATTCGTGAGATGGAATAAAAAATTGTAGCAAAAACTATAATACACAATCATACTATGTACGACACCGTATTACCACTTAATATTATTCGATTGCATTCAACAAAAAGCCCTTAAAAAGCAAGAAAAGTTTCACACAACCACCTCGTATGTAGGATCAATGTAAGAAACAAACGCCACAAAAAATTATTAGGCACCTATTCGGCTATTATCAGCAGATGAAACATATAAGGTAAAGTTGAAAGGTGCAAATGGCCACGAATGGAGCACAAAGCTACCGGACTTATGGGAATCCTGAGAAGGTAGATTGCAAGAAAAAAAATTGTGAATTCCTAACTATTCTAGCGTGATACAGTCGTCATCTGTTGACTTCTCAGCTTCTTTGCCCTAAATAGATCAACCGTAAAGCATTTTACCTCTATGGAACGTAATATGAATATGAACCTACTTAGACTAATATTTCTAAAAATAATCTTTCCCATCCACATTAATATATGAAACCACTTTTCCATTAACAAAACATTTGTATAAAGGGAAAATAACGCTATAATCCCAAAAAAATTCAAATTAAACAAAAACCCGCTTTCTCCTATGAATCTACAGCTATTATTAAAGAAATTCTCAATTCATAATGAATGCGCAGCAGAGGACTCTAACTTTTGAGTTGCCAATAGACGCAGAAGCGGAATCAACACACGCTGAAGGAATAGAATTCTTGTCCGCGACACCTTTTGGATGATTGGCATTCAAGTGACTTTCTAGAGTGGTGTAACTGCTACACTTGAAAGAGCACACATCACAAGAATACCTAAATTTAACATACCAATAAGATGAGGATAAAACTTATGTTAATCACCAATCAAATTTGCCGCTTTTGCGGAATTCAACTTACATTATTTCGGCCGAGCACAGCTTGATATGATGATCAGCAACTAAGTGCTGCAGCATATTGAAAGCATACTGCTACAAATGAAAAAATAAGACGCTTAAAAACACAAAATATAGACATTAAATTTGAACCTTAGCACAGAGTTTACATCGCCCACCATCAAGTTTATTTTGCGCTTTCGTTAATAGATCAGCTGTTACTAAACCGTGAGCCATTACCTGTAAGATAACAACATAAACAAAAGTAATGCAAAAATCCCCCATGAATTGTCTAAAAAATCCTGAAAAATTTATAAGTTGATATTTTGAAAAATGACCAAATGGCGCTCCAGCCCTTCATATGTCCAAAACCGCTCACGACATCTGCTACATGCCAATGGAGCTCCTAGCTTTACATCGTCCAACGTTTTGTCACGAAGATGTTTATGAATAAGCTAAATGCTAAACTATAATGAATGCCATAAAAAGTGCAAGTACATTTTGAATTACTACTACCTGCAAATGCTGAAAATACCGTTCACGATCAACCATATTCTGGTCGCAAATTTCACATATTCCTGGTCCATTTCCAGCATTAGTCGAATTGCCTAAAGCAGGAGAAGCGCCTGCGGATGTGACAGCACCTGATGCCACCGCAGCAGAAAGACTTCCATTAGCCATAGCCATTGCTTTCTGCATTGCTGTTGAACTCACCTGAAAATGAAATCATTTGAAAAAAAAGAAAAGATTATTTTCAGGATGATAATTACGCTGCGGAATCCAAAGCATGCACAAAATTTCAAAACAATGATGTTTCTTATATCACTTCCATTAGCCCGCTTTGAATATACTAGATAAGATCATACGCGGCCAGTTCACTGCGGACAAATAGTAGAAACGAAGTGGTCAGATGGGATCTTGTTGTGATCTCATGTGAAATCCCAGTGGTGGATCACTCCACAGAGAACACTGATGTCCCGCATAAGCTTTCTCATATGATCCTGCCTGCTACTAAGCCTTCGATGAAGTAGTAATAAAAAACCCATACGCAATGAATTGTTGAAAAAAACCCTAACCGTAGGTGTTTTCCGAAGAGTAGACGTGTTAGCTAAGAGTGCATTACGACCCGCTGCTAGGTTTTTCTGATAAAGAGCCGTAGCTGCAGCTAAAGAATTAACTGTGGTCGTTGTTGCAGTCGATCCACGTTGTTGATTTGCACGTTGGATATGTTGTTGCATAGCTGAATAGGAAAACACAATAAAATAGGAAACTCATCATTAGAATAAAAAATTGATTTAGCTGTTTGAAGACAAGAATTTATTAAAATTAGGAAAATATTCTCTAAATGTTCTCAACAACTATACTGGAAAATAAAATAAGACATAAAAAAACTACAGTGGAATATAAAACAAGGCCTAACAAAACACTTTTTGTATACCAAACAGCATAAATTATGAAGTTACCGGAAAATAAAAACCACCATTGAAGATTATTAATTGTGAAAGGTTAAGTGGTGATTTCCTTTCAGTTCTGAATAATAAATAAATAAACTACATGGACTTACCAGCAATGAGGCTATTACTATTCTGGCCAATCATGTTCCGTTGCTGCATCATTGCCGCAGCCTTAAAAATAAGAGCATTACATTGTGACTAAGAAAACCCATCATATTAACCTGTCGCATGCGTTGCTGCTGTTGAAGCAGTTGCTGCTGCAACGCGCTCTGCTGCGCATCCCGAACCGCGGCTGTACGACGCAGAGCAGCTTGAGCCACGGCCTGTTGCGCTTGCGCTAATTGGTTCCGTTTCTGACAAGTATAACACGAAATGAACAAGAATCATTGTTGGCATGAGATTCATCTGATTCCGAATACTTAACAGAAATATTAAGAGATACCTGTTGTTGCTGGGCAGCTTGTTGCTGTTGCAATATCGTTGGATCAATTGGTGGCCGTTCCCACAGCCAACGATTGATCATCAATTGATCATCGGACCCCTTCAATCATGAAATAACCAGTTGAAAGCACAAAAAACAAGTATATCTCACACCTTTGGTCCCATAACATTTCTAACACGACTGTAATCCTTTTTGCATACTCGCAAATGTGTGTCCCTAAGTCCTTTGTACTGGAAATCTTCATCGCATATAAGACAAGGATATTTTGCTTGCACTTCATCCTTAGTAGCTACCACCAAATGTGATGCACTAAATTGTAAAGCTATTTATCACTACAGTAATTAGTATTATGCATCTAAATACTTAAACTCACAGATAATGATTGATAAGCCGTTGCTCGTTTGTATCGAATTCCGGACACATGGCGCACTGATACTTTCCATTTTTGTAATGCACAGTGGAGCGATGTGTTTGCAAAACAATCCGAGACTCCGTTTTAAAGCCACAGACCTGAAAAGCTAAGAGATGTTCGCAGTCATGTCTACATTACATCTTGAAAAAGTGAGAGCCGACCTGACACGTCAACATTTTTAATTTGTATGGTTCATTTCTTTTACGAAGAGCTTCCCATACTGGCTTCAGTTGTAAAGCAACCTATAATGCAACCGATGGCATATCTACGTTATAAAAAAGCATCTGGTGGTAAAAATATTATGCATATTAAATAAAAGAATAAGCACAATTACCTACGCAGCTTCTTGGTAGTAGATTCTTATATTTGCGAATTGTAATATGAATCCTATATGCAAAGTCTTGTCATTCCGAACAACACGCTTTCACTGCTATGGTCTTACCCGTTCTTTTTTGAGATATATAATCTCACTCATACGTTCACCAACCTGTTTGTAAGTTTCAATGTTCTTCGGAGTCTCAGGTAGATTTCGAGCATGCACGATGTCACTATAAGTAGATTCCTGAACTAAATCCTGACCAATATCTAGAAGCAACTTCGTCATATGCGGAGCATTATTATGCAACTGAAAATGAAAGACAGAATTTCATCGTGCAAATTTGTTGCAAACGGTTGAAACTGTATGCACTTCCATTACTTACCTTCAAGGTCTGCCTCTCTCTCTTCTCCGCTTCATTCAACTTTGGTCGTTCTTCGCCAAACATTCTTGTGATCACTTTTGAAAGAGGATGATCGGGATCATGTTCAATCAGCATATCCACAGTCTAAATATAAACATGACAAGTGAATGTGGAAAACAACACTAGAACGTATTGTTGGGCAATCACCGTTCAAATAAGACAACAATATACCTTCATCACTAGTGTGAAAATAACAGAAAAAATAACAAAGAAAAAACTCACTAAGCTTGGAGGAAATGATATTGTGTTGGGCAAAACAAGTTGCTTGTCAAGAATCAATTTGCGCACGCTCAGAGGTTCTTTCTGTACCTGTACATTTATTCCACCCAACAGAGCATCAAGAACTTTCCTATCTATGTTCTTTTTGTTATCAATAGCCTAAACATACAGAGTTATTGGTAGCCATGTCACAAAAAGTTATGTAAAAAAAGTACTACGCATTCGAATCTTACATCTGAGACATACTCCTCTAGTTTATTCAATAAGGCTCCTGGGCTAGTCAGTTCTGCTTCTTTTTCTTTGGGTTTTTCTCCGCAAAATGACCTTTGTTTTTCCTTCCCCTTGAAAAATGAATTGAAAGAGAAAGAGCACTAATCACAAGCATGCTTAGAAATGAACTTACATTTATAGCAGTGATGTCTGACTCAATGGGATCACTAACTTTTGCTCTCTTTGTCGGAGGCTCATTGGTGTCGTCGTCTAACTCAATACATTCAACATCACTCGACGTTGAGCCACCGTTTGTTCCTTCAAAATATCAAACCATAAGACGCATATGCATATATATATA
>KN716397.1:67770-105127 GCA_000816705.1 Dictyocaulus viviparus
ATATTATTATTATTATTATTATTATTATTATTATTATTATTATTATTATTATAAAATAAAAAAATTCGTCGTATTTTAAAATTATTCGCATAATTGTAAACAATAGCAATTTGAAAGGAAACGAAACGTATTATGATGATATTTAACGAAATTTTATAAAGAATATGAAATGTCTTGTGTATTTTAGCAAACGCTTATTTTTGATGATCAGATTTCAATCGATACTGTTGACACGAATGAGTTCATCATCGATCGTTTTCTAATATACATAATCGATATAAACAACAACTCATCACTCATCAAAAGATCAGAAATTTGCATAATTCTCGAGAGTTCTTCATCTAGTCAAATTGTTTCATTGATTCAACGTAAAAACACTAGACGGCATATAGAAAGTGTAAATATATTCACGTAAAAGTAATACGATTTTATAATCCGTTTTGTACTCAGAACTTGAGGAAGTTTTCTAAATCTATTGCTTATGTCGTCGTAAGATTTGAGATCGTATTCAATTCCTCATTAACATTATAAATTCAATTTCTAGACGATTTGTCGAGTAATCGTTTTGAGGAACGGTGCTCATCTGCTTAGAAGTTCAACGATGAACAAATGAAAGCGATGATGCGATTGAGTTTGCAGACATGAATACACCTGCTGTGAAGATTAGAGAAAATTCTAGAAGATAAATGTCAATGCTTAACATGTTGAAGCTTGACGTCTTGTTAAAATTAGTCATGTTCTTTTTCTGCAGTGCAAAAATTTTCAAAGTACGCTGAAAAAAGAGAACGATATAAAACATTAGTCGAATAGAAGCAATGCTTCGTCAGTCCACCCACATTGATTAGTTGAGGTATCTATTTTTCCCTCTAAGTTTTTAAGGGAATCTCCTGATGTACATAACGAGTTAGGTTCTTCTAAGTGATCTGAATAATCGTTAATGAAACTACCTCTAGAATATGCAATAGAAATTGTTTCGTTAATAATTTGATATATACAAAGCACAAATATTGAGAAGGTATTTACTTAATCAATAGTTTTATTCCTCCTTTCAATAACACGTTGCATACGGTTTTGATCTACACTACGTTATCGATTTGTTAATATTTTACAAATTTTTTGAGCATTAAGAAGAAAAAAAACACGAATAGATCATTTTGTGAGCTTTGAACTAGAAAAAGGCTTATCATTTGAAATAATATATGATGCATAAATCAAACGAAAAAATACACAAAGTAAACGAGATAAAATTTGAATGGATTATGTAGACCGGGTTCGTTGACACCTTCAATGATTGGTCGAGTAAATATACATGTACTTTGACTCATCATAAACACTATTGATTAATTATGAATAGTTTACAGTCAGCTATATTTCACTAAGGGGCCGCAGTGATGATGCGTAGTAAATGCACGGTTTCAAAACCGACTCTAGGCTGATCAAGTCTTCCCTTCCATCGCTTTAGTGTCGGTGAATTGATAACAGAATAATGCCAGAGGGTATGAGAAATGTGCTAAGCTACTAGTTATTACCGTGATTTTTTTCCCGACTTGTTTCTCATTTAAATTCTATGAATTGTACTTTTTCTATACGCTGCTTCTTGTTCAAATTTGAGGTGCGAGGATTAGAAAATCAGAAAATGAAGCAAATCGCTTTAGTGTTTGACAAAACCACAATAATCTATATTGTTTCAATAGACTTTTACTGCATAATAAGCATTGACGACTTCACTTGCTGGAAAAATGCGATAATGAACATGTGAGGAACATCATTTGACTGTTACGATTCCCACACTCTATTTCACTTAGAGGAATGCCATGGATAGCGTTGTTCTCAGGAGTGATAGAGGAATTCGGTAGGCGTTGTGGTTTGAACTATCCGCTTTCCTCACACACATCAAGTTGACTCAAGTTTTATAATATATTAAATGATGAATTAAGCTATTTCTCGATGAAGCTTAATAATTTCATCTAGGATTGTTATAAATTTCATCTCGAATTTCATACTGAGGCTCCAATTTCGCAGCTTACATAAATATATCACGTGTTTTTTTTTCTAATGCCAAAAAAATTGTTTTTGATCGAATGCTTGCGCGTTTTTCGTCTATGTTATTAAAATATTGAAGAAAAAAGTGTAAAACATTTCGATGAAAACGATCGATATGCTTAAAAGTGACAGCTAACGCAAAATCAGAGATCATTTCTTGAAGTGTGTAAAACAATTTGAAAGTAGTTCCAGTTTTGTAGACTCATTGTGATTTTTGTGTTTCATAATAATCAGACCAATTACAAATCCAAGGCGTTCTCGTTTCACGTCACACATGTCTCGTCTGAATTCAACGTACGTTTTGAATCATTGAAAAGTTAATTGGAGTTGTTGATCGTTTATACTCATCACTCATTAGTATTACTGAGAGCGTCAAGTACTTCTTGGAGTGATTATCATTTTATCTTCAACACATTAAATGACGTAATGTTTAACGAAAGCCTTTTTACTTCTGAAGACACTTGCTTTGTTACGGTTCCATTGTTTCCATATAGCAACATTTTACTAATATATTTTTCAATATGATGTCGATAAAGTGAAATGAGTTCGTCACATTATAACACTGTCGTAAACGGGTCAGCTTCATCATACAAGCATTGATCTAAGTTAAATGTCTATTGATCGGTTATTTCGAAAAAATTTACTGATCGGTAAATTATCCATAGAAGTCGAGGTGTGCAGATGAATAGAGCAGATCGTTAAATGTATCATCCTCATTCACCGATTCGTTTGGACAAAGTCGGCTGTATTTTGTATTAGCAGCCATTTTCTATGACTGAAATAGCCTTACAACACGATGATTGACTCTAAAGCTTAATCATTTGATATAGGAACTGCATTTATTAGTTCTAAATACATAAACCCGATTTTTATAACTCATTGTGTTGTTTATGTGATGAAGGGATATGTTTGACCTCATTTCTTAGGGCATTTGTCAGCAGCTCGGTTATACCCGAAAAAAACCTGATGCACTTAGTTATAGAAATAACTCAGAATGCTATATTTATAAGTTCTGCTTATGCTGATTACATCTATACTCGTTATTGTAACTACTATTAAGTTCAGAGCACATGAAGAACCTGTAGTGAGGTTGAAAAAGTAGCTGAACTGTCCTGAAGCATACTTTAAATGCCTCGGTGCTATTTGTTAGATTAATTTTTCATCTCCAATAATCGATTCGTTTCATTTTGAAGAACGAAACAATAACGTCATGACGACAAAGGGCATACCCTTAAAACAAGTATTTTCATGTTTTCTTTTTGTCCCTCTAATAAAATGCGAGTACGGCTACTAATAAGTTGAAACTATTTCTCAATGATATAACTGCTGAGTTATTGATTTTTCAAAAATCAATAGAGTTCGGCATCGGAACAGAGAATTAGATTCTTTCTTGAAATCCGTATCGCTTCTAGTTGTGGTAGATAAATTCAATCACTTTTGTCTATAGGGATACAGTTGGTGAGGTTTCGCGTTTGGTTTCCTCATAAGAACTTTGTAATGTTTGAAGGCTTGGTTTTCCTGTAGGCACATTGTGAGGTTCGGAATTTTGTGAGGTTTGTTTGTACACATGTGTATAAATTGTATCACTCGTATTATTTTGACGAGAATTTTTGCAAAGTAACTGAAAATCGAATAGATAAGAATCAGTTCTGATTACTTGTGAACTCATTTCTACCTCTGTAGAGTCTTTACGTACGTAACACGTGTAATTTTAACGTAGATTTGAACTGAAGTTCTTCTCTATCGTCATGTTCACAATAAGTCTCTCCCTCTATGAATAAAGGTATTCTCAGAGAATGAGTCAATTACGATTTAGTCACATCAAACCTCATGTGTCTTACTGATGAATTTTCTTCTACGGGACAGCGACATGATTTCTTGTAATGACATTAACGAACTGTCAATTGACGATGGTTCATGTTTCTTATTATTTGCAGTTTTAAAGAGCAATCAAGAACTCCTATGATGTCTGAAACCGTGATCGATTATCATGTAGATCACGAGGCTATTGTCATTATCCTTATCCGAAGAGGATCAAATCCGGAACTGTGTTTTTTTACAATTGAAATGAAATCGATGTATTTTCACGAAGAAACGATGTTCTCTTCAAACGTATAAACCTAATTAACGCATTAGAAAAACACATTAGTTACAAGTTTTGCAAATTTTTACAATCGCACTTAATGTATTCCAGTTCTGTATGATTTTTCATCGAAAAAAACAAGCAAGAAAACTTTTTTCTTCAATCCAAATAACAAAAAGAGACGTAGAGGTTAGTTGTGTTTCAGCTTTTCGATGAACTGATGAAGACAGTTTCTACCCACCCAGTCAATCTGGTTCCATTTCTCTTTCGTTACTTCTTTCGTTCATGAAAAATAAGTGTATTAAGATTGACTACGATGAGGTTCGTTTTTCACAGATCGGTTGATTTCGTCTTCGTCATTAAAATATTCGAACAAAAACAAAAATCTTAAAGGACGACAAACAGTACACATTCGTTTACTCAAAAGATGTTCGATCTACTAATTGTCGACCCGATGACAACAATCGATATAGTGATTTTTTTTTCTACTAGCAATGTTTAGAATAGATAACAATAAACAGATTTGAAAGCCGCCTCATTATCTTTACATTTAGAGAATTTATTTGTTGAAATTATCGTCAACGATCTTACTCAACTTCCAAAAATAAAAAGTATAATTAGCACGTTTTGATATGAAAATGAAGAATAATTAATTTGATAAAGTGACCTCAGGTCAATTTTTCATTATGACCACCAATTCGACAGTTTACAATCATAACGATGAAAATTAGATAGATGTTTTCTTCATTCTATGAAGATAAACCGGAATCACTAATGAGGTATCTCAACGACTTCGAATCTGAATAAAGCTGTTAAATTTATTCAAATATGGAAGCCAGAGTGGATATACGGTATCTGGTATTCTGTAAAAAAACGTCATTCAGTACAACTATGGTATGAATGAGTGTTGTCCATATCATCCATAATAGTACGAGTATGGACTACGCTCCGAAAAGAACAAGGTCATCACCATTGCTGTCATTACATGCACGCAAAAAAAAAACCGTTATTGATCGCATTTAGGAACGCAGATTTGGTGCTAGTCGTTAGTCTTAACGCCTGAATCAGGCAAGGGACCTGACAATCGTTCATCGTTGAATCGATTCCAATCGAATCCATATACCGTAATCTGTTTGGTATTGGATGTGTTTGTAAAGTGGATTCTGAATTTTTCATATTTATCGTTTCGATATTCAACCGTGATTTTGTATAGAACGAAAAAAGATTTGTATAGGACTGAATTATCACGTGACTTATACCTCATATCAATTAGATATCGTCTGCATTGTAAAATTTGTACATCAAATTGAAGAACGACAAAAAAAAGTTGAGGAATTCGAAGAGCTGTCCGGAGAGTTCTTCAGAAACTCGAAGAGTTCAGAAAAACTAACTGAATAACATTTAAAAACTTTATACAGTATCCAAAGCAAGAATGAATCAAGTATAAATTTAATTGTTATAAATAGTGCACTTTTTTAAAAGTTTTAACACTTTGGATTCATCAAAAATCTCTTGAACATTAAATTGAATTTTCACTAAGTAGATATTTGAAAAGCTAAGCAAATTTCCTCAATCGTAAAGACTTTATATGCTTATTTGAAGCTGATTTTTTGATTGAGAATACTAAACTCATATCCATCCAGCTGTGAGGTAATTTAATAGGGGAATAGGTCATATTCCATGTAACATGAATATGTATATCCAGAAACATCCTATCGTTAAAGTGAGGCATTTTCCTCATATTCTAATGAAAAGAATTATTTTCACATTGTATTTGAAAAGAGTAGGAGTTAACAAATTATGCATAGAATGATATATTCATAGAATCATAGTATACAATAATAGAAGGATTGCAGAGAAAGATAATATACAAAGGGAAATAAAACTGAGTGACCAAATTCCACTAAGCAGGTATGGTGACGAGGTTCTGAGGAAGGAAAACAAAAGAGAAAGCATCTTAAAAAGTTCTAGATAGAGAGTCTAGAGAATAGATGATTTGTGTTTTAGTGTTTATATTAGCACACCATTATTCTTGTGTATTATATGTATTGATTTTGTATCTTGAAAAATCAATATTAATGGATCAAAACTATGTGGATTTGTCACATATGTGTTAAATTTTACCGGGTTTTTATTGGATTTACTACAAACGTTGGGAAGAGCGTGGCTTAGTGTTGGAAGTGACATAGTGATACGCAAGCCTGAAACAGTGTACGCAGGTTCGGAGCCGCGTCCATACCTATCAATCCTGTTATCACTTCTGAGTTGGTAGATTAGTACAGAAGAAATCTGATATCGAGATAAATTACAGTAAATTGGTAAAAAGTGGTCAGCTCAAATCATTCTACAGATGAGGCTCGTATTCAATCACTTCCACGTCCACAATATTACGTGGAAGACGTAGTGCAGACGTGTACCACGGGAATCGTTTAACTTATCGCAAACGCTCATATCGTTGTCTGATCTAAAAAAAGGGAGACTAATCAATACGATTTTTCATGCGTCAAATTAGATGAATAAATATTGAGTTTAGAAAAATTGTTGTAACAAAGAACTACTAATAGTCGGAAATTAGTCGCCCAATAACTTTGGACGGAAAAAAAAAACAGGTGAGACCAGCTGCCTGACCCTAATCGGTCTCTAGAATGTTGTTATGGATGAGCTCGACATTTTTCAAATAGAATGTGAGTCACAAAATTATCGGTCACATTCAGTTAAATTATTACACTCCTTCTTTACATAGCTGACATTATCGGACCACTTAAACGGAATTCTACCATATTTCAACCAAGCAAGCATTAAAATTGTACTCATATTGAAATTCGAATTGATTTTTCCGATTTCACTCATTTTGCATACAGCTAATTCATTTGAATATTGATCGCCTAAATAGTGGTGGGGGACCGTAACCCACATATACGATGTGCCGCAGCTGTCACACGGTCTGCAGTCATTCATGTTCATAAAATCTATCATCCATCCAATGTTGGTTAATTGATGGTAACTAGAACTGAGAGTACAAGCAACAGTAATTTGATTTAGACTGATCACCCCATATCACTATGTCGAGGAAAAGCACATTCGATCACCACGATATTACGATGAGAAAGCGGTGACGCATCCTACAGACAATGTTCAACTACAAAGCTTACCTTACTTTTTATTGTAAAAGAGATACTCTGAAACATTCCATTTAATCCTGAATGACTTATCGGATCACTTATCAATTGGATGAAATATTGAACACGGAAAAAAAACTAAAAAACTTGATGTTAAGACGAAAACGAAAGCAATATGTCATCAGCCTCAACGTCAAGAGGAGACGTCACTCATTATACGCCATTCCTAATCTAACGTAATATTCCCTGGAACATCAAGAAGTGTAGACATTGGAATAATTGCTATTTCATTGTTTTAATGTTTTTTTTTTTTTGCTGATTGTTTTAATGCTAATTTACAAGTAGTATAAAGTGGTTTCAGCCATTATCTTTTGACAACGAAAAAAAATTTGCATAAATAATCACCACCTCAAGTAAATAAATATTCGCTGTCAGCTACATGATATCTGGTAGCACTTCATCAACCCTTGAGGAATGTAAAGCTTATTTTGCGGAGAGGATAGGAGCATGAGTACAATGGTTAGAGCTTGGATGGCTATCTGACTGAAATTATTGTTCTCAAAAAATCTGCATATATTCAAACAATCGTCTCACTCTTGTAAGACCTTTCCGTCATAGTAAAGTTTCAAGTGTCGTTGATTAGGTTACGATTTCTTTTTTCCTTTCTTAAAGCTTTCGCGTAGAAAAAAATCCTTCACCTTCTACATTGTTCGGTATCACATTACATATAGGAGAACCAACGATAGAGGTGATATACAGGCCTGAATCGCTTCGCCTCCGCCCCGCAGGCCCACTGAGCTCGCCATTCCTCCGATGTCAGTAAATTGGTATCAGTAAAAGAAAAATAAACTTAGGTAAGATAGACCGCATTGACTTGGTGAAAAATGGTCAACTCAAGGAGTTACTGTGTATACCAGGCTGGTAATCAAATACGTCCATGACATCGTGTTGAACACGAATGCGTAAGCGCATCGCGCCGCAAAGGATTGATCAACGCCAAAGCTTATCGTAGCTTATCGTATTACATAGATACATATACTATTCCGATTGTGCACAAAATGATTTCTTAACATTATTTCAACAGATTTTGATTAAGATTGTGGATGTAAAATAATTTAGTTAGATAACAAACAACTATTTACATATCTGAAGTAAAGCTGTGGACGTGCTAAAAGGAAAAAGTGCTAAAACTAGATGCTCTGCTCTGAGTTGGTATTCTAACTCGTAAGAATACCAGTTTTCTAACTGGAATATAAGCAAACTCGACAGCAATGAATGAATTCTAAGCACTTGCAATATGTACACTATAGATTAGTTTTAAGAGTACACTTGAGCTTTGAGCTTACGATAAGGAAACATGACGACACGTCCTTCTTGTTTTTGTTTGGTTTCTAGCATACTGATTCTTGTAAGCATTGTGTTATAGGCTTTTGTAATACTGCTTATTCGTGTAGTACATGCAAAGTGGTGTATTTTATTGTGCATTGTAGAGTTGTATTCTAGTGAAAGTAATCCAAACATACCAAGGTAGGATAGTTCTGTTTGGTGTATATACGATTCCAATTTGCTTAATAACTCATATTTTATCATCCTATGCAATTTTTATGTGTGAATGGTGTCCCATTTTCACCATTGACTCAAGATGTAACTTGTTGTAGTATGAACATGTCCTTCTTATTGTGGTTGTTATACTGTACATACTGTGTCTTGTCAAATGCTTCACGTACTCCTTTCAACAGTGGTTTTGATAAATAATTTCTAGATTGGACTTTCTTATGAACTACATCCTGGAATGAATTAAGAATTCCTCTGATATTTAATCCCCTGCTCCACTTTCGAGGCAATTATCATTCATATATTAAAAAGTATTTCTGAATTGATGCCCCTCATCGTAAACTATTCGAGTAACTGTTGTTTTAAAAACTTGCCGGCGGTGCATTCACCTTTCTGAAAAGGTCAAAGGTTAGAATATTATTACATACATGATTGTATGTAAACCATGATTTGTATTTACCTCTTAGTCCATTTTACCTTTATACCGCAAAAGTTAGTACAATGACTGCTCAACAAAAGTCTGACTAGTCTCATATTTATTCAAAGTAATATTTGAATTCTGTCCCATATCAGCGATCAATGATCAGTAGTGCCGCCATACATGCTAGGCTACAGATGATAATTTGGGCTGGACGCTTGACACATATGAGTGATAACCGATAGATACGAGCTTTGAATTCGATCTTACTGGATAAACGTACTACAGGAAGAATAACAGCCTCTTGTTCAGACCTGGTCAGACCTCTTGACGAAGGCCCTCAAAGGGATTATGATGCTTAACAAATTTCTTAAAAGAAAAGTTCCATTGTGCTGTCCTTGCGATTCGATAGGTAGGAATGAAGGTTTACTGGTGCCCACTCGTCTCCCTCGATGATCGACGGAAATTCAGTTAATATTACAACTATGCATGATTGAGTTCCACTTGTATTTTTTGGAAAACATCTAGTAGGTAATTTTGTTATAATGCATTAAGCAAATGAAAGCTCTCTAAAATGTATCCATTTTTACCTAAACATATCAACGGGTAGATGATGACAGATGGAGGAATTTTCACTGGAGCTCTACTGTTCAGTTCAAACACCACAGATGACCAGTTCAGTGACCCTTCGTTTTTGTTTACAACTTTTTGACATAATTACGCCACGCTTAGTCGTTCTTCAGCAGTTCTGTTAGTTTCACGTTTTATGAAATCGGCATGATTGGATAGATGTTTCTTAGATGTGCAATACTTTTTTATTGCAATTTTGACGTCATGTATCACGGCTTAGAATGCTTTTTTTATTGTCGCTTGTAATAATGTGATGTAATCTTGCCAGCACATTTTCTTGAATAATAGTGTCATGGAAATCACGATCAATTCCTTTGTCTTCTGACAAAGAAATTGACCACTTGCTTGTGTCATTTCATCTTCATCTGAACAGAACACATAGCGGCTATCCACACGTACTGTCCGCATTACTGTAATCTCTTAAAAATTTATTTTATTCGCTGACATTTGATCTGACGATAACTCTTAATGAGTAAAATTGTTGGAGCAAAAGGTCGGTAGTTAATAATACTAATACAAATAACAAGCCGTAGTAGATAAGAAAAAAGTCTTTTAGGCGAGCTCTTCGTGCTACTTTGTCCATTGGTTTCCCATTGGATACAAAAATATTAACATGTACAAATAAATACACACAGGCAGAAGCTTCTTCCCAGAAAGTATTGAAATGACCACTACTCATCCTACGGTCTATTCTCATACCCGCCTAATCTGAAAGCACAACGGTTATCAGTTGGCAGTGTTCACCATCTTCCATTGCCACTTATGCTTCTACGATCACTTAAATTAATATAACACTTCTATCTTTTGCTTTACTGATACATAATAGGACTTTTCCCCTACTAACATAGTTAGCAATTCTCTTATATAATCTTCCTGTGCATTCTGTACCTTATAACGTACTCTGTCTGCGTAATTACTTGTTATTGTACTGTTCGAATTAAGGTTTGATTACTCAAATTTTTAGATTCTCCAGCGAGCATCACTGACAATATTTACTGGCTTAATCATTACAGAGCAAAAACATCCGTACGAAATAATATGAAACAGCTGAGGTACAACAAACAACATACGAACAGAATACAGCAAAGTGAATTCCCAGTATAATACTAATTAAAAACAGGAAAGCTATATAACCAAAAGATGATCAGGAGCCTAATCAAAATGTTTCCGAGCTACATACGTAACAAAGATATTTGAAAGAAGTTATTTCAAGAGAATGAAGGAAAACATACCACACAAATGGGAGGGAACTCAAATGATAACAGAAACAAACAAAGATTTTTCAGCCCCGTGCATGCATGTATTGCAGGGGCGAGCATAACCTTTTTTACAGCAAAACGTACACAAGAACAAAACAGACAAGACCAACTGTTGCAGAATAAACTATGCGCAAATCATGCTTCAACGCAACATAGCACGTCACAGTGTTATAGCAACGTGTCATAGATGCCAAGGTCGTCATTATACGTCTTGTTGCATAAAAAATAACACAAAGAACATAAAAGAGGAACAACCGAATAAGGACAAAAACGAAAGAAAGAAGGCAAAACAGGATGTCAAAAAGCCCAGTGTGAATGTAAGCAACAATCTGTTGAATCTGGGACATCACACTCACGACAATCAAATTAACGCTACAACTGTAGAGAATACTATCTCTACTTTATCACTCGAATTACATGCAAGGGAAAGTAATATTTTATATCATATTGAATTCTGGTCTATGAATCATCGTATCGAGAGTTGGAAGTGGCAAAGAGGCGAGTGCGAGTGCAAATGTTCCAATTCATAAATCGTAAATTGTTTTGACATCGTGATTAGCCTCTGGTACCGACACCAGAAAGGGCCACCATTTCAACATCTCCAGTCTCCGCCCACTCACTACTCTTCACTCACAACCTCTAACACAATCTCCTTTCACCCTTGCTATTAAATTGGTTATCGTCATGACAAAGAGTCTATAAAACTTTCCATCTAGATAGGAAGTAATCTACTATGGAAATTAATGAAAAAAAATCACAGAAGCACAGAATTTCCATCAGGGCTAAATATGATCTCGACACGTTTCGGCCATTGCATCACAAGAAAAGTCGAAAATACGGACATTGAATTTGCAGAACAAGAAATATGGCAATTAACAGCAATCGTGGAGATCGTCGTTGTCTCATTATATCACGGCTCATACAGTTTCCATGATTATCTCATAACTAATTATATTTGATTTTCATGCATCATTCTTACGTCTTATATGTGATTAATAATTGTTATCTGATTGCATGATCACATTCATATGAATCCTAGTATGAATAATCTTGATTTATCGTTATTCTAGTCTTTATGTAATATTTTTGTGTAATGTTTAAATACAAGTTTAATTGCCCAATTTTGAGGTGCAACCACTCAAGTTTGGGGCAAACCGACAACCACTGAATCCGAGCCCTAGCATATGGGCTGGAGGCCGAAACTGCTAAAGTGACAGATGAAAAGTCCCGCGTAGCAAACCGATTAACACTTCAACGTTCAACTTCGTTCTCGACAGTTCGACGCGCAACAAAGCAACAATCCTTCAACAATCAACAAGCAGTACGTTTTTTCAAAATCAACTGACCAGCATGCAGTATAATCACTTCTCCTTTCATATATTGATTTGTACTGTTAATATTATTATCTCAACTCTCTTTACTGTCGCTTAATACTTATTCTTTGTTTGGATCACTTGCCCTCTCTCAAGTGATTCCGCCCTTTATTTCAAACCTGCACATTTCTGTTGAAGATTATACAGATAGACAAACAACAAAACTAAAATTCTAGAAAATTGTAAGGGTAGAAAATAGGCATAAAGTGATGAAATCCTCAATATCGGTAAGCCAAGGTAGTTTAACGAGAGCGGTCAACAAGTTGGCTACGTTGACTAGTATGGAAGATATATTAGAAATAGAAATAGAACTACCCGCCGAATATGGCCAACGACAGCAGTATCTATGGTTACTTAATCAAAAACCAAATAAGAAATCGAAATAGAATTTGAGAACGTGGAGACCGCTTTCGAAAACTACACCATGGCGGTAGATAAACTAGATCCAGCCATCGCCTTATTAAAGCACATCCAAACTAGAGTTCAAGCAAATACTTAAGAAACTTTCGACATTATAAATAGAGCGACAACTGCATTACTGCAGACGGACAAGTTTGGGAATGGGAATCATTTTGGAACGCCTTCGAACGTACAGTACGCTTGAAACAACTGCACGATTGTGACAAAATGTCTTACTTAATGGATTCGGTCGAAGGTAGAGCGAAACAATTTGTGAAGCAGTACCACGTATCGAAAGAATCATATCAAATGGAAATATCTCACTTAAATAATAAATATGGTGGAAGAAAAGCTATAATTAATCAAGTATTGAAGCGAATGAAAGCGGCGCAAGCAAACAGCGAAAGCCTTGTGGATCAAGAATTATTATGTAACTCTTTTTTCAATTATCACCCAATTAAAGCAGAAGGATGAGCAAATCGATAATACACATTTACAAAAGGAACTACTAGGAAAGTTCACAACTGAAATTTAGAAGTACGCCTTGCAACAGAGAAAACTACAACGATCACAAGAAATGGAAAACAAAGCATCTCTTGACAACTAGCAAACAATACATTAGCGAGAATCTAGAAATACAGGAACAAATCCAGAAGCCTTCCAGTTCAGGATACGAACAGACTACTTCTATAAGAAGACAAGCAACACCAAACTACTGTAAAACACTAGACATATTTGAAAAAAAGCAATACGTTTGCTTTTATTGTGGGGAAGCTGGACATACCCTAACCAATTGCGATCAGTTTCCAACGGTTCAACAACGAATCGACATAATAAATAGGCTTAAATTGTGTTACAACTGTGGATCAAAACGGCATCAATTACCTGAATGTAAAGCAGGCAACTGCCGAATATGCAACAAACATAGGTATCATTCATCTATATGTAGAAATCAGCAACAATCAAGGAACGAACAGAATTCCCACAAAGCAAAGCACGCTACATGGAATAAAAATAAGACTATCAAAGAAGAAGGAAATGTGTCAGCAAAGGTTAATATAGCTAACAACCGAACAGGATCAACTAAGAGACAGGGTAGACAGGCTGCTAGATACCCTATTCGACGACAAACCACTTGTATTGACAGGACAAGCACGTGTTTTTAACCCAAAAACGAGAAAACTAGAGTCTGTCTATGTCATGCTTGACACGGAAGCTAATCGTTCATTTATGACCGACGAATTAGCAGACCGTCTTCAACTACAAGAGCTGGCTTCAAGAAACTTAATGATTGAAACGTTTGGCATACAACAACCAATTAACGAAACTGCGGAATAACCACCATACGACTCTGGGACGATAATAAAGTGCTGCACAAATTCGTAAAGGCTAAAATGGACATATCATTAGATCCAGTAATAAGACCAGCTTTAAACGAAGAAGACAAACAATTTGTGAAAGATGAAAAAATAAAACTCTCCATAAACTCGGAGGTAGAAAACATTCAACCACAAGTAATATTAAGCTGTTCAGATTTATTTTCAATAATAGACATAAACAAAGCTACTGAGACAATATTATTTTCCGGATTAAAACTTATTTCCTCTAGAATAGGTTATCTGTTGGCAAGAAGACGCATGAGATTGGCCGATCAACTAGAGGATATATTACGACAGAAACAGTTAACAGCTCATCTACAATAACAACAATCTTGGAGAGAGTTTCATTTCAGTGATACACCTTCAACAGAAGAATTCGTCGGATCAAATCTTGAAAAACAAAGGTAGAAAAACGCCTTCATTTGGGACAGATATGAGAAAACAATAGAAAAAAAAAGACGGATATTATGTACGGTTACCATGGAAAGACAATGCATACATCTTGCCACACAACAAAGGAATGGCAATTTGTCGTCTACAAGCTACAGTCAATAAGCTTAAACATGATTCTACAATATTAGAACAATATAAAGCAAGGATTACACAACAATTGGACCAACATATAATAGAGGAAATACAGGAAACAAATACTGCAGAAGGACTAATAGTTCATTACTTGGCGCACCATGGAGTAACAACTCCAAAGAAAGAAACAACACAACTGAGAGCAGTTTTTGATGCATCAGCACACCAGAAAAATTAACCATCATTAAATGAGGTCCTCTACCTAGGACCACTCTCTTTGCCTCAAATTGGCGACATTCTCCTTCGGTTTCGGATTGGTTAAACAACAATAATAAACGATGTAGAAGAAGCATTTCTACAAATCCGACTACATGAGGAAGACAGAGACGCAACACGGTTTTTGTGGGTACGAGAAATAACAAAGTCATTAGAACTAAAGAACACGGTGGCATGCAGATTTATACATGTTACGTTTGGATTAAATTGCTCACCATTTCTGTTAGCAGGAACAATTAGATACCACTTGAAGAATTATATTAATGACTTGACACTCGTTTGCGAACTGACAGACAACACCTATGTGGATCACGTGATTATGACGACTGCATCAAAGGAAGAGGCCATTGATAGTTGAGGAAAGAGAAACAAATTTTCACAGACTTAGGAATGAATTTACGTCAATTTCTTTCAAATGACACAAATCTAAAGCAACAAATCGCTACGGATGACTTGGCAAAAAATACAACACGAAAAGTTCAAGGAATTACGTGGCATTCGCGGGAAGACCACCTACTTTTATCATGCATCTATCCATCAAAAACAAAACTAACAAAACGATCATTAGGAGAACAAGTAGCAGCCATATACGATCCTTTGGGATAGCTAACGCCCCTCACTTTAAAAGAAAGATAGTTTCTGCAAAACCTCTGAAGGTTTGATTACACATGGGATGCCACGTTATCCAGAGAACACAGAGATCAATGGGAACAAATCCTTGAAGAGACTAATGGATTTCAAATATCCATACCGCGCAAAATTAGTCAACGAGGTGAAGAAATCGTATTAGTCGCATTTGAGGACGCCAGTAAAACAGCAATGGCAATATGCGTCTATTTAGTATCCGACACAGAATCCCATCTAGTTATGGAAAAAGCAAAGTTACCATCAATTACGAGCACACCCACGATTCCCAAGTTAGAGCTCAACGCATTGACCATGGCAACCCGTCAAGTACATCTAATAAGTACGGCCTTACAACATCACATAAGCATTAAAGAAATATATATATTTTCTGACTCACAAATAGCACTCAAATGGATACAATCGGAGAACATAAAAAAATCAGCAGGAGTACTGGTCAAAAATCGCGTGAAAGAAATACGAAAAATCGTTAAAAGCGTAAAGACTTCCACACAGTTTGGTTACGTGGATAGCGAAGAAAATCCAGCAGACTGTGCGACAAGAGGAGTGAACAAATACAAGCTTTTATGTCACTTTTGGTGAAAAGGACCACCATTTTTGAGAAAAGAGATTCTTCAAGGAAGGGATGATCTCTTCACATTAAAACAAAAACCAACCGAGAAACAAAAGACTCTACTATTAGCAGTGCAGAGGGACACTGAGAGAGAACTACTCGACTGTTCAAGGTGCAACCGAATAAAATTAGCCCAGCGAATAGTAGCTTATGTTTTGAGATTCATAAAGGCAATTACATTGAGGATTAAATCACAATTAAAAGAACGCCTTCAACGGACAATACCAGAAATCAGATCAATGTCCTACGAACCATATATTACAGCCAACGAATATGAATTGACACTCAGAGTATTGGTCCGCAATCACCAGAGCATATATTACCCGCAACATACAACGAACGCATTACACTCTCTGAATCTATACAAAGATCAACACGGAGTTATAAGGTGCAAAGGACGACTTGGAAGAGCAGACTTCCCATTTGATTCTCGAGAACCAATAATGCTTATGGCTAGAACTAAACTGGCAGAAATAATAGTGAGTGAATGCCACCTTCCATATCACTGTAGCTCAAGTGAGACGATGGCAAATGTGAGACAAAAAATTCTGGATACCGAAACACACAAATGACGCAAAAAGCTATAAGACGATGTTTTGCCTGCCAAAAAATGAATAATCTTCCATATAAATATCCAAATATGGATGACTTACCAGAATTCAGAGTAAGAAGAACAAGGCCTTTTGAGCATGTCGACATCGACTATTTTGGTCCAATAGAAGCAAAGAAGAATGACACCATAACGAAAGCATACGGAATAATCATCAACTGCGCGACGACAAGATTAATTCATTTAAAATTAGTACAGAGTATGAGCACTGATGAATTGCTACTAGCACTTAGACGTTTCTTTGCAAGAAGAGGTGTCAAAACCAGTATAACTTCGGACAATGAGCAAGTCTTGTATTAGGGGAAGAAATCATGCGATAAGCCATCCGTTCCTTGAACAATGATGTTAACTTTGCAGCCACTATGGCAACTAAAGGAATTACATGAAAGACAATAACGCCATACGCTCCGTAGCAGAGAGCGTTTTATGAGCGTCTCATAAAGTCTGTCAAAGATTCCTTATATAAAATATTGCAAAAAACAATAATCACCATGGAGGAATTGGAGACACTTCTCACAAAACTTAAAGCAAGACTTAACACACGACCCCTCACGTATCAAGAAGAAGGTCCAAACTACTTCATCATTCTAAGGCCAATAGACTTCATACAAAAGGACCTTATACTCACATACCCATTTGAGGAACTAACGGAGCAAGAAGACGATCCAGCATATCTCCCGTCTCACGAAGCAGCGCAACTGCGCAATCAACATCAAGCGCAAGAAGCCTTGAGAAGAAGTCATAAATACACGGAAAAATTCTGGTCTATTTGGAGACGACAGCATCTCACTAGTCTACGCGAAGTACATAAACTCACCATAAATAACAAAAAAGGAACAAACACAGTCCCAATAGAGGGTGCAGTAGTATTGGTTTCAGAGCCAGTGGCACCGCGCAACACATGGAAAATGGAACGCGTCATGAAGCTCCAAAAATAACAAAATAATTCAATAAGGAAAGCGCAAGTGAAACTAGGAAATGGACGCATAATCAGACGGCCAATCAATGCACTTATTCCTTTAGAGCTACAAGACGATCAACCTCAAAAGATACCAGAAGTAATAAACAAGAAACATAACAAGCCACCTACAGATGAAGTAAACGTACAGAGCCAAACAACAATGAAATTCCATTATAATCTTCGCCCACGATCGTAAACTGTCTTCAAAAGCCCTTAAATACAACAACTCTCCGCATGAGGCGGGGAATGTAGAGAATACTCTGTCGAGTAATCTCTACTTTATCATCCAAATTACATGCAAAGCAAAGACATACTACATATGATATCAATTTGTGGTTTCTGAATCATCGTATCGAAAGTTAGAAATGGTCGACGCAAGTGAAAGTGCAAATGTTCTGATTCATAAAAGGTCATAATTATTTCATGATTTCGATTTCTTTCTAGAATCGAACTTAGTTAAAGAACAGAAAAGGACATTATTTCCTCATACCAAAGTCTCCGCCTCCTCTCTATATAAGCAGGTACAGTAAGTATACTCCTCATTACTTTCCACTCATAACCCCTAACATAACCTCTTTGTACCTTCGCTATTAGATTGATCATCGCTGTCTCATGTTATCACAAGTCTCGTACAATTTCCATGATTATCTCGTAATGAATTATTTTTTATCTTCATATATCAGTCTCACCTATTGTATCTGACTAATAAGTGTTATCTGATTGAATAGTTACATTCTTATGAATCCTACTATGTATGTTCTTGATTTATCGTTGTTGTAATCGTGATGTAATATTTTTGTGTATTGTTCAATAAAGGTTTGAGGTGCAATAACTGTGGAGCAAACCTAACGGCTACCGAACTCCGAACCCGACTGAACATACACAAATATCTTACAAAAATAAGGGCCATTCTCTCTACATATGCTTTCCAGTAAAAAAACAAAAATTCGCAATGGAGATAAATATTCGATGATTAAGAGTATACCAAAGACAGACAAAGAATTTTCCATCAGTATCATTCACACTTTTAAGATAAACAAGTGATTGCTATGATTCAGTGCTGAGATCATAATGACAACACAAGGTGACATTAAAACTAATGTTATGCTTGACGTTGACTTTTGTAATGTGAATTTTTTCACAGACACTATTGCTGTGCAAGCAAAGCTTCACCAAGATAAAAAAAAACTTTGCGTCCTGTACAATATGTTCAAAGAAAAATAATATGTCCACTTGCAAAATTTACGCTAATACAATTGTCATCCAACTTACATGAATGATTGTGTGTTCTGTGGAAAATGGAATACTTGCCAATTAGCATTATTAACGCTATTGACAAATAGATACATCCGGAGTAGAATTATTCGAATCCTGATCATTCCCCGCTTTGTATCGTAATATGAGTTTGTGAGCAGCTCGTAAAGACTCACGCAAGTCGTCTATCTCCTGTTGTATTTCTTCTTTGCACACCATAACATTTTGCACAGTACGACGGCAAATTTGCATCACTAAAAGTTTGTTATTTATATTAAAATGAGCAAATGACAAATTAAGCATGAATGTATAAAATCAGCACAGAAATGCAATGATGCGAGAAGCTTTTTTTTCTAAAAGTGTAATAAACATAGCGTTGAATTCGTAAGTCAGTTCGTGATTTTTTTTCTAAGCTTGCTTTGAACTATTCCATTGGAAATTGCAAAAAAGAAGTTAAATCAGACAAACTATATCAATAGCAGTGAAGAATTCTGCACTTCCAATCATCATCTAATAATCTGATAAGCCAGGAAGGCACGTAGTGAAAATTAAATAAAGATGTAAAACAATAAAGAAAAGTATAGTGCAGCAATAGAAAGATTAGATGGAGCGCTAATGGCCATATTGCTAAATTTATACGAATAAAATACAAAAGAGATGTCTTTAAAGAGTCTAGAACTATTGAGAAAAGACCTATCTAACAAATCACGCTATTCCTCTTCAAACAAAAATACATACAAATACCCTTTGGTAAGATAAACATGCTGTAAATAGAAAGCAAGTCTATTATCGAACAGCAAATACCTGTCACTGTACTTTTTTATAAGGTTGAACTATGTATTATTTTACTATTGCAATTAGCCTATAAGGCGTTTAATGCCAATACGTTTTGAGAATTAATAAATTAAAGTTCAAACGCACAATCAGAATGAAACTTCTTCCTGTCATGTTTTTTGCCTTCTGAAGATGTCAATGCTTTGAACATTGGAATTGTAGGCTCTTGAAATACCTGAAAAATTTGTCAACATACCCGCATTTTTTACTATTTCTAACCACTGAAAACGATTATGCTATCAATGTTCTGAATCTGAAATTTAAAAAAATAAAAAAAAAACTTGAACGCCTGATTCTATTTGTCTGCATAACAAAACTTATTTTTGCTGACTTATAAAAAGTGCTAAAGCTACTCATACAACTTATTAGAACACTGTATTAAAGAATCTACACAGAAAAAATTTGGATCGGTCTCTACGAAGGCGACACATTGCAGCTTTTGTAATCATCATTTGAACTTCCTATTCATTATGTGGATTAACTCATGATATCACTGCACACTGCCAGTTTCATATTGAGCGCTGAAAAAACTTTTGAACTATGTACCATTACCATTGTCAACAGTCCCTGCCACAAAGAGATATGATAACAAGCCTTTTTTTGTTCTTAAATTTCATTAAATACGATGTGAAGCATCCCACACTTCTTATCATTATCAATCAATGGCTCAATTACCAATGTGTGATAAACCAATAGTTTTTGAATTTCGGGACAAAAGTGTTCAATCTCTATGTAGTACTGCGTTCCCACAATGTAATGTACACCAAGACCAGCTGGAACGAAGAGTACTTTTTCGGAAAACAGGGAGAAAACTCAAAAAAATTGTAACCAAACAATGTGTTAGCGATATTAGCAGGCTAAGCGAAAAATGTTATGTCTACTTCAATATTATAATAAGATCGTATGCCAGTTATTTAAGAAAAAAAACAAACGCGAGTAAACAACTCAATGACGTAAAAGTACTTTCGTAAATCAAATTTCATGCTCAACAGTCCCAGCTCATTAAAAATAATTGTACTTCCACTACTACTTCATAACAGAGAAAATCTTATCCTTTCACGTAATTTTTGAAAATTTCAACACAATGCACTTAACCAAACATTTAAAAAATTGGGTCTTATCACTTTTAACGAAGAAGTCACAAAGTAAAATGAAGAGGTTTTCATCCTTAAGATTACGACCAAAATAATATATTGGCGTATGCTTACAGGTAAAATAAAACTGTTTAAGTAAGAATTAGAAATATGAACTCACTATTTCATCATACTGCTCCGATACTACTTGAGAAGACCCTATCGAAGGAGTTAACAATGGTTGAAATAATCGAAGATAGTGAAATACGGTAACCTAAATATCGATATCTGAGAAGGAAACATACATTTACCAAATTTTTTAACACTACGCTAATCAGAAAGTTAATGATGAAACATTCTCAATGAAATTCTTCCTATAGAAATGGATCCAATCAAACAGTATCAGTTTGATGCGAAGGGACTGTAATAATAGGAAGAATATCCTTCAGTTCGCAATCAAGGCGATCAGACTCGTATTTCATATAGAAGTGATACGGTAACCCGTATACCAACTGTAAGAGATTGTTGCAACATTTACAATGGCAGAAAAAAAGGAGGATTAGTGAAAGCAGCTCAAAAATAAATAAATCTAAAAAAGTGTTGTCGTAAACCAAAGTGGTTGCTGCGTTCCTCTTTCAGCACTACACAATAAATACAGACCACCTCCCGTAATACAGATACCATAAGCATACATCCAATAGATAAGTGGCATAAGATATTTTTGTTGACTTATTCTGTCAATAAGCTAACGGCCATGAGCTACATGCGTTGAACGTAGCCATATTATAAAATATGTTGAGAAAAAGAAAAAGAGTAAGCACACCACATAACAGGAAAACCTGGTGCGCAGTCATCCTACATAAGAAGGTTGATCGAAGAAATATTAAGAATCTAGGCATAATTAAATTGCTGAGTTTAATTTATTTTACAATTACCTAGGTTTGGCAAGACTACCATCTGCCCTTTCTTTTAATGTTTGTCAACTACAAAAGCACACGACATCCTGGAGACGGAAGCTACGACGCTGTTGATCAGGGGAACTTCCAACATAAATTCAGAAAAATACGGATCAAAAGCGAAAATATGGGGTGGTCATATAATAAGAGAAGACGATAGATGGACAGTAGGAACTGTAGTATAGTATCAAAGATTATGAAAATGTCCTGCAAAGCGACAACTGTGAGATGGACGAACGTTCTTGAGAATAATATGAGAAATATGTATTCGGATCTGACAATGAATTCGGCATTACAGAATTTGCCACGCTAGTGTGTTCAAATGAAACCAAGTGAAGATTTAGACTCATCTAGCGTATACACAGGACATAGGTAACTCACACAAATAATATATATATATATATAATGTACACAAATATAGATGTCTTTAACCTTCCTTGTGATGATGTAATACTGGGAGATATCAAAATGACCAACCAACAGGGTGATGACCATAAGTTATGGCTATCTTGTTCTATTTTGTTTTAATTGTATTAATTCTATTCGGTGTTGCATGAAAATATGTGCGAGCCATAACATATTAGCATATTTAAATTTCGTCGTGATTTCAACGTGATCCATCGTTTGTAATTTAAAAACTTCAATTTTTCATCCCAATTCAGAATAAAAACATACGCAAGTCTAAAAATCGGCTTCTTTTTCGGATTAAACATTCGATTTCGCACTTATGAAAACCTCTTTTAGTATTAGTACACCTAACGATAAATTGGAAGCCATTAATTGATAATCGTTCTGCAATCAACGGAAATTTTCCTCAATAAAAATTATACCCATCACAAATACGTTTAAATACACATTACACGATAAACGTTTACATAACACTTGATAAATTAATGTAAAATATCGGATTTTTAGGTTTCGATCGCTGTTAATCTTTTTATTTATACATGGACTGTGGAATCCACTATATTATTTTGTTTCATATTTTTTCCCATGATTAAAGAAACTTTTTGAAAGAATTGTTTTTAAATAAAACAAAACTGACTGGCTTTTCATTTACATCAACGAAGTATATTCGCATCTGAATCTCAAACTCGCCCCATCCAGTTTCCGTAACTTCATAAGGAGGCTTATCGCAAACTAAAAACATGATTTCTTCAGCAAGAAAATATTAAGCGCAACAGTGAATCACGAGCGTGATCATGAAATTAATACAATACCATAAACAATTATTCTCGTTAAACTGTCATTTTAACTCGTTACAATGTAGGTGAGTAGGTGGTGACTATTTACAGTACCCAATGTTATGTTCTATTAAAACTTTTAAACTATTTCGAAATTCTGCTGAATTCAAATTCAGCGAAATTTCGCATCATATTATATAACTATGAATAAAGCAAAAATGTCTAATCAGAAAGAGTACCTCTTGTATTCACAGCATAACTATCGTGAAGTTTAAACTGAACTTTTCGGATAAAATCGGACGGATTGTCATCATTAAACATCTTGAGAAAAACCGTCCACTGATGAGTATGTTGATCAGATTCACGTTTGTAACCAAATGGCGTAGCTGTATTTCCGTACACTATTGGCTTGATTATCCGTTTACCTTTCATACGCTCCACTGCTTCCATCTTAATCAGAAAAGCCGAAAATCATGCATAATAGTAGAAATTTAATCAGAGGCTGGTCAAAAAATCTTAATTACGAAAAGTATTCAAGAGATAAAACTTCAGAAAAAATAAATTTTGCACAATCTTTAAGAAACCGTTATAGAACTGGATGCTCTGCAATTTCGCAGTTTATAAAATGAAAGAAATCCGGTGTAGAATATGGTGAAAATGATACTAAAAGTAACGAAAATCTTTAAGTCGAAGCATATGTTAAATGCAGACTTAAACAGAGTACTGCTGGCTAGAATATCATCCACTTGTTCTTCCAATTTGACACAAACATTTTTGACCAATATTTATTTTCAAATTTTTGATTCTTACTCTTTACGACTTTCTTGATATCAAACAAGACACGAAATACGCAAAACCCAATATTACAAAAACATGGATGATAAATTTTGTATAAAAAAGAAACAAGAGAGAAATATCTCTGCAAACAACGATGTAAAACGGACAACCAGACAACAAATGAGGATGACGAACAAGCGATAGAAATATAAACTCCGGAATACTTAGCTGGTAAGTCTAGCTATCAAAATTCAAATATCATATAGGTTCTGCAAGAGTACGCCCCATTAACATTATGACATTATATGCGTCCTTTAATAAAACTCTGTGAAATTCCGTTGAACTCTCCATGTGGAAGTTCGGTTTGGAACAGGTGACTGTGAGATTCAATATGGATGAATAAGAAAGGAGTAGATTAAAAGCCTGCCATAGGTAGGTGCTACAGGGGTACATCTATTCAGTAACGTAAATGATGCAAATCGATCAATGGGCTGGCTATGAGCGGCGCGTTGCAGCGTCAGCGAGGCAGACGGCCACCTAGTGGTTGCGCTGTGTTCCTGTCGTACTCTTTTTATGCACGGATTTTATTCTTCTTGTTATGGAGATGTTGGACGTTTTGAGAATAGATGTACGTAAATAGTTATAGATGAAGCCAAAACGGCGCTCAACTTTTTCACCAAGTGTTGAAACAACGTTAAGGTCACCTCGTCCCAAGCGAAGACGTTTAGGTTAGTCTTTTCTCGTATTATAAATCTACGTTTCCATGTTATTTGTTACATACTGAAGTATTATGGGTAAAGGTAAAGGAACTAGGCTCAGTTCTCTTTAATTTCGATTTCATCCAAGTTTTTAAATGACTTGTCAAAACGTTTATTTCAAGATTACACCAATGAAATTCGTTGCTATTGTTTGACAGTGTACAAAATTGCAACGGTTTAGATCTTTGGGTGCTTTTAGTAAATTTATATGAGCTTTACTTATGTTCATATTCATATTTTTCCCATACTTGGCTTACAGATTCGTCATCGCCTACTCCTCGCATATCATCAAACAGTAGTGAGGATGTCAAGCCACCACCAGAATTTATGCCATTTCCTTATGAAAAAATTTGTCCCAAGTTCCATGATCTCTTGTCAAAGAATTCAGATGATATCACTCTTGAAAGGGATGACTTAGTACGTTTATTGATGGAATTACATATCTTATTATAGTTTGGTTTCTGAATGGCAAATTCATAACATAATGAAACGCAGAATGAGGTGAAGTATCTTTAAAGTTCTTTTGTCGATGTAGCTATAGCTTACATTTACTGCAGTCTTTTCTTGCTGATATGTAAAAAAAATCTCTTTAGTCGCACTATCAAATCATAAACTCACTCAAGAAACTTGTATAGCTCACCAGCACCTTAACCCAATCGCTTTTGTTAATTTCAAACGTTTGTCTTTCTTTCCTTTTTTCTCAATATGGAAGTGGGTCCAATATTTCCTACACAATGTGAAAAGCTTGTGTAAGGCCTCATCTACCAATTTGTTTACGCTGCAAGGATGCAACATATTTAGTGAAAATATAGTATAAATGTAAATATAACGTATATGCCTAGTAGGAAATTTTAGGCAAATCTACTTAGGTACCGAAAAATATGACTCTTTTAAATGAAATTTCGCATGATTTATGTAAGCGAAAATGTCAAATTTTCTATTAATGGTTGTAAACTACCACTATAATCGTTGTATTTTGTAGCCAAAGCATTATTTCTGTCAATGCTGATGCGTTGTAAGGTACTATATTTTTCTCCATAACCGTAATTTAGCTCTGTCTTCAACACGAATTGGAGAGAATGCTAGCCCATTCAGCGGATTATTTGAGGCGTGCGCATGGAGAAGTTACATATCTTAGTACTGGAGATTATCCAGTACAGGATCTAAGAGCAAGGTATTCCGTCACCGTCCAATATACATTTTCACTACAATTCCACTACAATTGCTCTCGTTTCTAGACCAATGCCTTCATATAAATTACGCGAATTTGCTCCAATATCTCCTTCAACAACACATGAATTACAAGAAAGGCTAGTGTTAGCTTTTCCTGTTATTTCTCAGTTATCTTTCTCGAACAGACCAGTGAGTTATTTTTCACATTCATCGTTTGCTATTATAGTTTATGTGGACTTCCTGAGGATGATGTAGATGATGATCTTGACGTGTGGCCTCCACAGCATATTCCACAACGTTTTTGGACTTGGTGCAAAGTGAAGGATTTAGTTGGTTGTATTCATCTTTATAGCTCCACCATTTTACTGTTTCAGGCTGATTTTTTAACTCCTATTGACGCTGAATATTTACGTGACTTCAAAGCGTTACTTATAGACAAATACTCTCCAGAAGAGATGAAGCATTACTATGTCAATGGTATGTTTTTACTAATAGGAACTTTGCTCAAACACGCTACTTTTTATTACAAGCTCAAAATTTAAAAGTTTTTATATTGAATAGAACTACCAACTAAATATGCCATCACGGTATTCTGCCATTCCGAGTTTTATGTTTAACTTTTTATAAACTTCTATATTCTTACTCTATATTCTAACTTCTATGTAAACTTCTCTAATTATCTCCTACCTCCAATTATTGGTTTGCATGAATTTGCAAATATTAATGTCAAGAGATTTAACTACATAACAGTTATATTACCATTTTTCGCTGAGAGGATATTTTCGTTTTCATTAGAAAATCGAAGCCTTCTGTCTGAAATACAGTTAATGGCAATGGTTAATTTATCTCCTATAGTGTGTAGTGATTATGAGCAACGTTTTATTTCTTTTGTAGAATATAATAAAACCATTATTGGGATTTGTGTAGAAATTTTTTTTGCAACCTCAGCTAGAACTGCTGTGATGGGGAGTTTTGTATATTGTATAGTAATAAATACGTATTATAGCATTATTTACATATGGAACTATTTTTCTGCACATCATGTTTCGTGAAAGCAGTTTGTTAAAAGCAAATGATGCGCGGTCACTGCATATTATGTATTGACATATATTTACATACATGCGTATTTATATGTGCATGTGTATATATGATGTGTATTGTTCATAATGAAACAAGTTTTAATTGAGTGACTTTTACTGTTATAATATCGCTACTGGCCATTCTTTGAAGAACCGTGGAAACACCGTAAACGGCAGCACGGTCGACCTCGAATTAACACTGCTGACGTATCAAATTCGCGACCTAGAAGAAAATCCAGTACTGATGGCAATTTGTTGGAAAGAAAAAACAAAGATAAAGATGAAAAAAAGTAATCATCTTTTCAACTTATGTCGGAATGATCACTTTTTTAGCAATCTTATCTTTTAGGGCGTCAGGTTTGACCAGTTCCCGTGCGTCTCGTGGAACGGACTTGAAGTTAACGCCATTAATAAACGATCTGGTATGTGCCGCGAATCGCGAAACTCGTAAAGACGATTCCATCACGCCTTCTCGTAGATCATCCGTCAGGTTGCAGTCTCGTGATGACTGTGAAGAAGAAAGGAAAAGTAATTATTTGAAAATCATTTTCTTATGATTTCTCAAGTCAAACGAATTTGTTCCAGTTTCCGTAAAAAGTGAACTTTCTGAAGTTATGGGATGCGATAATATTAGTGATCCTCACGACAATTCACATATTAATGGTTTAGACTCAAGATCTCCATTGAACACGCGATGTGAGTATTTTATTGAGTCATTTTGGGAATTTTTTAAAGATTGGTCAGCTTGGATACTGCTGATGTTAATTCTCTGTCAGTGCACTCACCAAGGATAAAAAAAGAAAGCAGAGAAGAAGCCAATCAAGATTGGGATCGGCCAGGGCCTAGCAATTCTTTTGGCACCAATGTCTCTAATGGTCGTTTCAATGGTGAATTAAAGACAAAGCTGAAAAGGAATGGAGAGGTAAGATGAATTTTTTTTATTTCTAACATAATATCTAAGCATGATTGCTGATTTAATTGCCATGAAACATTTTTAGATGAAACGTGAGAACGGTTTTCATTCAAACACGACTAAATTGGATTCTCCCACTTCAACAGCGATGTCTATTATCCAAGAAGATGGTGAAATTGAACAGCACTATCGCGAAATTGGGGGCCGCATCGTTAAGATGCTTGTTGACCGAGGTTTAAAAAAATATAGCACAACGGTTTTCGTTTTTAAGCAAGGTTGTTCAGGTTTGATACCTTCGTCAACTGAACATGTTTATCGCGAAATTGCTCAAACTTCGGCCCATCGCGAGATCAATATCAGTCAAGAAGGGAAAGAACAAGACGATGACTCAGATTTGGTAATATTTCCTTGATGAATTTCCATGTCACGGCTTTGTCCTTCTCTTTTGGCTGAAGTTACTAGAATATTTTCCAACATACATCTTTTTAGCAATAATCTGATTTGGGAATAGAAGAAAACTTAGCAAAACAATAAGGAGAAAGTTGTTATGAGACAACGGAATATTAATAAACCATGTTATTATCTAACATTTTGTAAATAATTTGTTATTAAAGTAGGGCGGAGAATAGGAATTCGGGTGGTTTTTGCTTTTATTTTTGTTAAATTTCTTTTCACCTTCTCCGAAATTCAGTTTTACAAATGAGTAGGGCTGTTTTTCAATTTTTTTTCAGGATGAAGTTTCTCAAGAATTGCTTCGATGTCAAACAGAATTACAAGAATTGGAACCACGATTGCGTGGAGTTATTTCTCATTGCTGGAGTAAAGTATGTGGAGACTTTGCATATTGGGAAACGATGAGGCAGTTAGACGATGCTGATAATGACGTAGGTTTTTGGCATATTGGCATATCAATATATCGTATAGTTTTCTCTTCACCGATTTATAATTCAAGAATCATCGCAAAAAAATTATTTTCAATGGCTTTGCTTTGATTTTATCATGTTGATCATAAGGTAATAAGATAATTTTTGACGTTGATCAATCCTTGTGGTGGGATGCGCCCCCGCATTCATGTTCAACGTGATATCGTGGAGGTGGTTGAATGCGTGCCTGGTCTATACAATGACTTGAGTTGACCACTCTTCATCAAGTCAGTGCCAGCTGTCTTACCCAGACTCCTCTGGTACCAATTTACCGACCCCGGAGGTATGGCGGGCTTGGTAGGCCTGGGGGGCGGCCGCGAACTGGTTCGGGCCGGCGTGTCACTGCGGCACCTGCACCACTGAGCCACTGCGCCCCCATCATGTTGATTACTCCATACTTTTCCTTAATTTTTGTATTTAATTAGATTGATGTACCAATAGCGGAAATTTCAGTTGTTTCAACTCGGGATGAATTTATACCATGAACATCCTTCTCGTCGTGTACCAACAAATACTGAGCTGCCTACATTGCGAACTGCACTTTGTCGACGGAATCGTAAAGCACGACAACATTACGGTCCGATGTACAAAAGATTACGAAAATATCGCAAATATAGTAAGTAGAATGTTGGGACAGATATAGCGTATTTTTACTATGTACCATCTCTTTGTTTATGAAAATGTTGTTTGTAGCCTTTTTCACCATATTCAATTTGTAGCTACTATGAGGATTGTGGTTGAAAATGTTTAGGGCTCTTGTTTTCATTTAACTTTGTAATTTATTCTATTATATGGATTTGCGTCCCAAGTTATTTGCTTGGCATCCAGCGTTGTTCTTTCCGTACAGGTTTATTAATAACGAGTTTTGTTTGTTTTTGGTTCCTCATTGCTCCATAATATTTTCTTGTCGAATTCTGAATCTACGGGCTTACCTTATATGAGGCGTCATCCACCCGTTACGGTAATTCATGACTTCTGTGAGTTGCACACAAAATATATCTAATGTTGCTTATTGAGGTCTGAATCAGTTCATATGTATTTCTTTTGTGTATGTCTACGTGCGGTTTGTATCAAATATGTCGACATTAGATTTGGGAAATTAAGGAAATTACTTTTGACAATACATGAGGTGACATTGACAACAACAGTTCATATTTTATACAAGGTCACCTATTATTTATTACAGGTCAAGTTATCGGCGATATTTTATTAAAATCTTTCTTGATACTGTATATTCTTGAGTTACAAGAACTCAAATGTTCATACTGCATGTTCTAATACTACTGAAATGATAAAACACCAAGTAAAAGATGACTGGACCTGATTGTCTTATGACGAAAAACAATAAAACGGGAACATACGTATGAAGTTTTTGCACTGTGTTCGACACATTTGATATCTCCACCGTGTGCTTTAGTTTCACAAATTTTCTCGTTGCTCACTCTGATAAACAAGTCTGATGAATCAATCGTATGACTCTTTAGAAGTTCTTTTCTTGCGACACTCTATGAATTTCGAGCGTGTCTTAGTTGATCTCTGTTAAAATCCGTTTCTTAGTACTTAGACGCTCTCTTTTTTTGAATATCGTATTCTCGCGCTTACCTCTTCAGTCCTACTGTGAAATAGCTCAAGGATAATGTTACTAATGTTGTTTCGAACATATTTGAGAGCTTTCTTCTAGTTATAATATATGGAATCCAAATTCTGTTTGGTTCCTATTACCTTCTATTGTTTTTTTTCACATCTATAAAGTGTTATCAATGATATTTTTTTTTTGCTGTAACAATCCACATCTTTTACAATGGCTCATGTATATTTTTGTTGGAATAGAAATTCTGTCACGAACTTCTACCTGTCATATTTTTTAGAAAAAGAGTAATAAAGGAAAAAAGTAAGTAATAATTTTTCCTATACTATTCCCATAAATTTGCATTGACCTCTTAACATTACATAGTTGGTGCTTAAAGGCTTTTTGGGCTCAGTCTTGTTGTAGTATTCACCTTATATTCATGCACATTAATAAGCATTTAGTAGAATTTATGGTAAATAATATTACTTTTCACTTGTTTCGAGACATGGTTTCATATCCAGAATTATCTTGTTTCGTTTGATGTGAAGGTATTTTAGAAATATCTTACAGTTAATATGTAGTCCTAAGGTTTTTCTTAACCAAATAAATAGCTTATTGGTGTTAATTATATTGATAGGAGTGCAGCCTTATTTTTATTATCGGCTTGTTATAAACTTTCACACACTGAGAATACATTATTACCACCATTTATGAGTTACATGCCAAGCAAAACATGTATGTAATTATTGAATAACTGCTAAAATGATGTAAGAAATTCCCTGAAAAGGGTTCATCGATATTTTTTAAGTCTATTTTAGACTAATGGATTTTCGTGTTCGAATAATCCTACAGATAGTTGCTTATTCTTTCACGTCCAAAGGTAGGCTTTTAATAGTCTTCGATTTTGATTCAATATGGAACAACACTGGTGAACGATATAAACCCTCAAAGTTTTTAACTCTAAATCGTATATGTAGAAATCGATTAAATAATTTCCAAGAAATCTTCCGTAGAGTGACAGAAAGTGTTCTATTTAGGGTACTTGGTTGTCGCAAGCTAGAGTGTAGATTTGACGGGGACAACGTTGAAAATGTATTTGATCGTTAAGTTTATTTATAATTTTAATGTCAGGAATCATTCACAGTGTGTTACAATTGCTTTTTGAAGTGTGCGAAACAAGTGCTGAATTTGTTATGACCATAAGTGCTTGATTTTTACCGTGCGTAGATACGTGAATATGGCTTAAATGTTTCCGAAGTAAGGTAGCTTGTATTTTATTATATGCTGATGTTGACTAAATACTTTCATACTTTGAAATGACAATCAGCAAAGGTACCGATTAACCACAAAGACAATGGAAAAGGTAATAAATAAATAACGTGAATTTTAGTATTAGAGGAGGAAACTATTACGTTGTCAAACTCAGCTGGGATGCATCAGGTCTCTCATCCTCACATTACTAGTACTAATATCCTGCTAATAAGTTGTGGAACGGTTTTATCTGCCCAGTTGCATAGTTGAATCATGGTCCGATCTTAAGTGGCGATATAGCATCTTCTAACATTCCAATACGCCTCTTCCTCACATCAATCTAATGGTAGTATTTTCATATTGGTGAATCTGTGTTTGTACTGTAGAAATTTTTGTCCTACCATTTTCTCAAGTTTAAAGTGGAGATGCGTATTCATGTACAGGAGCTTTTAGGTGTTTGTTGGAACTAGTTCAATTGTCGTTTAGGATTGAACTCTGTTGAGGAGATTCCACCACCTTTAAAAGAACAAGTGGAATCCATAACAAATTCTTCTGTTGGATCGGAAACAGTGACGTCACTGTTTACAAGATTGAATGTTACTATCACAACAGTGCCAGAACAGAAGTGTACGTTCTATTTATATTGAGCATTTTAAGAAAAGATTTTAAATGCAGCAACTTACCGTTATGTGCTTTTTTAGCTCATAGAACCATCGATATCAGCCAACATACGATAAATGTGAGTGCTGTACCAGCTAAATTAGCGGTGCTACTATCATCCAATAGGTCCGGACCAGCTATTTCGCAACTGGTTCAGTTTAACTCTAATACTTCTCATAATGAACATTTTCATGCGCGTCTTGATATACTCCAGAAGTATGTGATATTACAGAATGTGAGTGCTCCCAGTGTTGGAGCTCCAGAATTTGAAGACCGTAATGAGCCGGATGAAGGTGGGAAAGGTGAAGAGGTAATCAGCAAATTTTTCGAAAAGTTACTGTTTCATTTATTTCAAAAAGCTGAGTGGGGTTTTTTGTCAGTTGTCTTTTTCGATCATTCTTGTACTCATTCCCATGCATTTTGTTCTAAATGCGACTTGAAATATCTTGAAGTCTCACGTACAATTTTACTTATGTTCATTACTTCAGGATATTATTACGAATGTGGACGATGAAGCAAATGTTTCTCCTCCTGCGGACGATGAAGCTGTGGGTGAGGGGATTGCGAAAGAGGACACTGAGCCGTTGAAAGGCAAGGAGAGAGATGAGAATCAACTTGGTGCAATGGTTGAAGATGCAAAAGGGAATGCTGCAGCACTACATACACGAAGCCAAGTATGAACAAGTTCTACTCTGCATCATATTCGTAACGTTTGTAACTCTACCATATTTTTGTTTTGATATGATTCTCTTAGTGTATCGGTTTTTTATGCGCTAAATATTATGTATCTTTTTTTGCAATCGGTCCTGGTTTATCATGCAATATTGATCCACTTTTTACCAACGATATATTTTTATTTTCGTATTGACAATTATTCTTTTACTTGCTAAGGTGAATACTTCTTTCAGTTGCAACCTCATATCGATTTTGTTCAATCCGACGATTCGCACTTCATGATGTACGTCGTACTGAGTGGCATGTTATTATTCTGCTTTTATCTCTTGTACCACAACAAGAAAAAAATCCTTGGTAAGTTAATTTCCACTTTTTCTTTTTTTTTTTGAAGATGATGTCGACCTTCATGGTGTTTATTCTATTTATTTGATTGGAACAAAATCCATTGCGGTGGTCGATTGGGACATTGTGTTTTATCGCTTAATTTTTGTACCAAGTGGAAATTTTGATATTACCCTTTAAATATTAACTTTTATAACACTTATTTTTTTCTGACATTTGAGGTCTAATTATGTTTGAGATTTTGAAATTTATGTTTCAATTATATTCCCACAATACTGAGTCAATCAGAAAACTCGGAACTGACGGAAACTTGTACCCATCTCACTCCTTGCTTTTTGACTTTGTTATTAGTGAAGTTCTGTGATTGACTTCGCATTGTGGGGATATAAACTACATTATATATATATGTAATAGTGGACAGGTCACAAATGCCTTGATTATACTGAGTGAATTTTCAACTAGAATTTTCCCATGTTGCATAAAGAAATCTAGGGCTCATGTTCGAAGGACGAGCGTCGCATCATCCCCGTAGGAGCGTTCGCTATAGAAGGCTGTCACAACGCGAAGAACGTGACAAGCAAGATCTTGCGAAATAGAATCAGTTACGCACATTTCTACTAGATTTGATGTTCTTCTGTGAGATCTATATTTTGTCGTAGATCCATAAAATATATACCATTCAGGTTATCATTGTAAAAAAATAGCAAGTTGAAATTCATAATTTTGTATTTAACGTTTTCTGCTTGCCTTATAATATAGTTTTAACGTATGTTTTACCCATTATTGTTTTTTTTTTATTTTTAGTGTTATATTGTATTAGTGCTTATGACTTTAGTCTTACTACGGCTTTTTATATACTTGAACATAACTGTACATTCATTTGTAGTTGTTTGGTGCCTTTGCATAGCAGTTTTAAGTTGCTGTGATCACTTTGAAATAGGTGAAGGAAAATTCTTAGTTCTTTCTCGAAGCAATGAAAGGTTTGAATTACAGTCATCTCATAGAATTTTTCGTGCTATCCATAATATGAATAGCAATACCTATCCCTAATGATTTATCAATCCCTATCCCTAATGATGATGGTGCCAGGAGTGATACACAAGCCCTACTCAGTTTACGACCACCCTACCAATCTAATTTTGTTCAAAGTTTGTTGTCATACATTTCTCTGACACTACTTCGTTTCATTAGGCCATTAATAAAGTAATCAATCTCTGTAAGGAAGGTGTTAAAAATCTCACTCACTGAAGAAAATATGCATATCAATACAACTATTGTTTTGCTGCAAATGTTTTTTCCCTTTTCAATTTACTACAAATTTTAGTTTTTCTGGATTTCTGTGTAATTTCTATATTTGCTATTAAATGGATCTAGTGGAGAGAAAGCTCCAGAATTCCGGCTTCAGAATGGATTCAGTAAACAGATGGATACAAAGCAAAGCTCTTTTTCAACTTAGTTAAGATTTTCAGCGTCTATTATACCAGTAATGTTTAAAATTTGGAAAAAACTCAAAGGAGTTATTTGACATCCAGAAGGAAGCTTTCAAAGATGTTCTTTAAGAAGAAAACAAAGGAAAAGCTAAACAGTAAGAACATAGTTGCGAAATTTTGGAAATCTTACAAAACCATAAATTATATTAATAGCCATAATAATGACGAACAATGAGCTTACATTTGTTAGAGCAAAACATTCAGTCATCTTTAAAAAAATCACTCTAGAAACGGGAACAGATAAAATAGGGGGAAGAAGAACTGTGTTTTTAATTTCAAATGATGAAAAAACTCAACGTTTCCTCAGTGCAACTGTTACTTTTTAGCATAAAATTATCAATCCCACAAGCACCTCGTCGATTGCCGAAATTTATGCATTCGAAGCTCACCTAAAAGTCAAAGAGACGTAAAGATCAAAGATCGTAAATCACTCTACCTCTTATTGATTAATGAGATCAATTCGCACTCTGATTAATTCTCGAATTCATTATAAACAGTTCGAAAATTACTGAGAATCTTAACAATGTTCAATGATCTAGAATAGAAACGATCATATATATCGTTGATGATCGTTCGACTGAAGGAAACGGTGAAGGATAGTTAATCGTCGACGTTACTCATTTGAGGCATAACATTTTTAAGATTACTACATATATTGAACATTGATAAGAATAGTAAAGTTGATAGGATTGATATATTTTACTATACAATGATTGACTCATTCCACTCCTCATCGAAGTAGTCTTTACACCTCATGTGGAAAAGTCTAGCCACCATTTCACCCGACATCAAAATGATGAAAAATTTTCTCATTCAAAATCAAATTAGCTGAATTTTCAGGACAAGTTTTTAGTACTTTTAATCATTGAAACAAATTTCATCTGGTTTCATTCATCACGAATTTCTAGAATTGTAAGTTTCTTTTTTTGGGAACTTTAATCGCATGAAAAAATGATGCTTAAACGAAAGCTTTTGACATGAATCATGAAAAATCTATAACATACTTTGTGAATATTCCTTGGACATCGTAAGGAAAGTCGTCGCCATGTTCGATTGATTTTTTGATGAGATTTATCGAAAGTAGAAGGCGTACAGATGTCATCACAGCAAACTCGCAGCTTCACCTCATTCATCGCCTCCCACGAGTCGAATGTGATTGTGAATGGCTCTGACGTTCTTAGCTGGACGAGAAATTTCAACGATTTCAATATAATGGTGATGAGGATTTTAAGATTGAAACTAGAGCTGTGATGTAAAATTAAGTAGACAATGGAGGAGAAGAGTGCGAAACACAACGGGATTTCCTAGACACTCTTTCCACTTAAACTCATCATTAGTTAACTCCCATATGAGTTTATACAGTAAGGAGTCGTATATTATCGGGTTATGCGATATTTTTTCCTCACATCATCGACCTCTGAGTGTAATGCTTTTTTTCATTCAAAGCCGAGTCTCGGTATTGAGCGCAAGATGTTTCTCGACGAGAAATGTTTCGATGAGGTGTGAAATTAACTGATTGAACAAAAATTGTTGGAGGATAAAATAGCTAAACATTTTGGATATGGTTAAATTGGAATGCTTGAACACTAGCGATTTTTGCCTCGTACTTTATCACTGTTTTGCTGAATTTTCAGCTTAACGGCATTCCAATATGAAGTCAAAAAAGAACTCATCCTACGTAGTTTCAACCTATTTGATATTTTTCTTTAAATATAAAGGAAAAAAAATGACCATGCCGCCGGCCTTCCTCACCTTACGAGAAAGTGTTGATATCTGCATATTATTGAGGAGAGTAGCCACGAAATATTGATTATTCGGTGAAAAAACAGCTGTAAAAAAAATTACAGTATGCTGTGGTGAGAAGGTCAAGAAAACTGATATTTTACAAATTTGTTAAAGGCGATTATCAAATACATTAAGAAATGGCTTAAAAAACTATTATATTACTTTCATTGAATATACATACTAGTAAAAGCACGGGATTTTTTGTTTTCAACCTCTCAAGAGGTATATAAACGAGTCACTTAATGACTCAAGAGTTACTGACGAGCTTTATCGAGTCGTTGATAGGTATTGTAGAATGAACCTCTCCAAATCGTCCAACGTTTGACAGTAAAGTGCTCAACTTGTAGCTATAATAATAATAATAAAACAACTATCATATTTTTTAAGAGCAAGCTCTCTGTATTGATTTTATAGCGGAGAAAATCAATACGCATTTTTTGCTCATAATAGAATACGTCTTCATAGATCTCCATTATAGAAGATGTTCATCACGTAAAAGCATCAAATAAGTGTTATTTGAAAGAAAATAACGTTTATTTTTTTATAATCATCTTATCTAAACTGCTAAGAACACAATTTTTATTATTTATTTTATTTAATTTATTTTATTTTTCTAATATCAAAAACATAACCATGACAAAAGTGAAGGCAGTTCCGTAGTAGAAGCTGAATAATGAGGAATTAAATGGGGAATCAATTAACAATTCAGTGGGATGGTACACTACTTCAATATTATAGCGAACCTCATGCATTGATTTCAATACATTTACTTT